>QEOT01007478.1:10058-74347 GCA_003123785.1 Pterocarya stenoptera
TTTCATTTAATTTATTATGATTGACCATAAAAAATATTTTTTTATTGAATTTGTTACATAATCTATATTAATAAATCACTTTGTTTAATTTAGTATTGTAAATAAATTTTTTTTATTAATTAATGTGAAAAAAGAAAAAAGAAAAAGAAAAAAAAAAGATTGAGTCCCTATGGGAGTTCGGTCCGGTCTGATCTAGTCCGACCATGGACCGAAAAAATTCGGTCCATGGCCGGACCGGACCGGCCCGTTTACACCTCTACTATAAACGAGTCTCATATTGTTAGAATTTTATGTAAATATACATAGCGGAAGAAACACCTCAAAAATAATCTGTGTAGTTGTTTCACGAGTGAATCCAGTATTCAGACCTCTGTTCAATCTGAGTTCGCCTTCACCCAGTATGTGAGTGTGCTACGTAGATAAATCTAAAGACACACTCAATATACCCACAACCTAAGAGTTTTTCAGAGAACAATATAGAGAGATCCCTAAAACACTAAAACGTGTCTTTGTCAAGAATGGAGGAATTTAAAATTAATCCTCGTATGGTAACCGTTAGCTGACCTTAAAGGCCAGCCTACGTTACCTCCATAACTCCAGGCATAACGCCTGGAGCAATGCCTGCCATCGCATTATAGGAAGTGGCAGGGGTGCATCCACTAAAGGCGTCCCTGCTTTATTACAGCTTCTACCGCACATAGTGGGCATGCCCCAACATATATCTCTCAACGTGTTCTCTATCTCATTCATACAAAAAATAGGTTGTGTGATCAACGAGTACACCTGAAACAAACTGTGTGGGAGCACTACACCAAATCTCTCCCAGAGAAGACTGACATAGCAACATCCCTAAAGTTTCTTGTATGCCTAGACTCATTCGATCGCATCTGATCAAGAATATTCGATCCCTTTTGAGTTTCAAAAACTCAGAACTATGCTTAATTGCTTCTAAGTTATCGCGACTTGTTCACAAAAATTGTCACTACCAAATTGTAGTGCCAAAGTTTGACGTTAGCAAATACAACCAAGAATGCATTGTCAAAATAGTCTTCTCTTCGCCCACATGTCACTCAATTTTAGTCTAACCACTTTTCTAGTAATACCCATTTAAACCGTATCAAACATGATCATAGACAATATGCTAGAGTAGTAAACATCAAAGCCTCCAAGTACCGAGTGACATTGTCAAAGGTCAAGAATGGCATTTAAAAGTAAAATATAAGACTCACACAATAAAGAAACAGGAAACCATCCATTCACTTTCATATCTAATTGCATAAGCACATGTAGTATGAAATACATACTACGATGGATCTCTTTTTTTTAAAGAGTATATGTCCATATCAAATATAGTACAGATCTTAGTCCAGACACAATTTCTATGTCTAACCCGAGTCTCTCCATTTACTTGCCTCCAAGGCGCCAAATAGAATCTCGCATCTAGCTTCCCATAGGTTATATGGATTGTGAGATGTCCATGTACGGTAGTTCTCACTAAGGCAACATTTATTTTTGTGTCATACTTATCCATCTCTAGACAAGTACCAAGTGTATGTGCAATTTCTCGTGTGAGTGAGTCAATCGAAACTTGTTAACATACCTTGTGTGCGTGTACAATTCATGCAATATGATAAAGACAAATTGAAAGAAAATATTACACTGCATTAATATCTCCAAAGAAAGTTTACATTAATGTGTCAACTAAATAAAATTATAATCACAGTCTACGCAATCCTAAACTCCTACCATGAGTCATAAAAGCGTCTTTCGTTATGGGCTTTGTCAATGGATCAACAACCATGTGACTTGTAAATAGATGTTTTAGGACCACTTCCTTTTGTGACATCAAGTCTCTAATGTAGTGATATCAAATATCAATATGTTTAGTTCTTCAATGATATTTTGGATCCTTAGCATATGCGAGAGCAACCATGTTGTCGCAAAAAATGGTCACTGGATTATAATAATGTACGCCGATATCTAGGTGTTGAAGGAACCTTCTCAACCAAACAGCCTCCTAAACTGCTGCTGAACATGCTATGTACTCTGCCTTCATGGTGGATAAAGCTATGCAGAGTTGTTTCTTGCTACTCCATGTAATGGCACCATTGTTCAGCAAGAAAACATACCCAGTTGTCAATTTGCACTCATTTAAATCACAACCCCAATCAGCATCACTGTAACCATTTAACTGCAAATCTGCACCCTGATAGCACAACATATAGTCTATAGTTCCCTTAAGATATCTAAAAATCTTTTTGACTGCTTTCCAATGGGCCAGTTCAAAATTAGATTGGAATCTACTCACCAAGCCAACTGCATAACACATATCTAGTCGAGTACACATCATTGTGTACAGTAGACTACCAATAGCACTAGCATAGGGAATACGAGTCATCTTCTCTACCGCTCTTGGACTCTTAGGATACATTTCTTTGCATAAGGTCTCACCTTTAGCAACTGGGTTGTCAATGAGTTTACAATTACTCATTTAGAAGCGTTCAAGGACCTTTTTTATATAAGTCTATTGAGATAAACATAGAAGTCTCTTCGAACAATCTCTATAAATTTTAACTTCCAAAATATATTTTGTCTCACTCATGTCTTTCATCACAAAATTGAGGAACAACCACTCCTTACTAGCGACAATCATCCCCTTATCATTTCCAGTCATAAGAATGTCATCAACGTATAATGATAACAATACAAAACTCATTTTGGACCGTTTTATATAAACACAGTGGTCTTCTACGATTATTATAAACTCATTCAAGAGAATGGCTCGATGAGACAAACACAGAAGTCTCTTTGAATAATCTCTATAGATTTTAACTTCCCAAATATATTTTGTCTCACTCATGTCTTTTATCTCAAAATTGAGGAACAACCACTCCTTAGTGGCGACAATCATCCCCTTATCATTTCCAGTCATCAGAATGTCATCAACATATAATGATAACAATACAAAACTCATTTTGGACCGTTTTATATAAACACAGTGATCTTCTACGATTATCGTAAACTCATTCAAGAGAATGGCTAGATGGAATCAGAGATACCACCATCTAGATTATTATTTTAGACCATATATAGATCATTTAAGTTTGCACACTGTACGCTCTTGACCTTTGACCACAAAGCTCGTGGGTTGATCCATCTCTTCATCTAGTACCTCATTGAGAAAAGCTGTCTTAACGTCTATCTGATAGAATTCCAAATCCAAATGTGCTACAATGGCTAGAATCATACGAATTAAAGCAAACCTTAAAACTGGAGAAAGGGTTTTCTCATAGTCTACACCCCTTTTGTTGGGTATATCCTTTCACAACGAGACAAGTTTTATACCTTTCTATTAACCCGTCCACTCTACGTTTGACCTTTAAAACCCATTTGTTCCCAATAGCCTTCCATCCTGGTGGTATGTCTACCATATTCTAGACCTAATTAATCCTCATCGTTTAGTGCTTTCATCCACTCATCTTTAATAGAAGATGAGAAAGCTTCTTGGATGGTTCTAGGCTCATCATCATCTTGCAGCCCCACCATAAAAATTTTTCCTTCAATTCCAAATCGACGACGAGAAACGTAGGAGCACGTAAGCTCTTACGTGGTTGAAGCTGTTGTGGATAACCAACAAGTGGTATATTGTTACTTGGAGCCAAATCACTCTCACTGTTTCTAGGAGTTTGAAAAGTTACATCACTCTCAACTAGGATGCTAGGAATGCCTTCCTCTTGATTCACAAGTTTTTAGAGTTCCAAACTCATATCAACCTCACATATAATTGAAAATTCATCCTCGATGAAATTCACATCTCATGACTCAATTTCAAATATTGTTCCATCAGGTTGTTCACCGATTAATACATATGTCTTAGAGTGATCAGAGTATCTTATGAATGTACACGTCTTCCCTCTATGACCCAGCTTTCCATATTTATGACCCTATGGCCACAAGTTATTCAACTTCGGTTTCTCACTAGTCCAAAGTTCATATGGAGTAGACATCACTGATTTTGAGTTCACTCGATTAAGGATGTAGGTTGCAGTCAAAAGTGCATCCTCCAATATGATATTGGTAGGTTTCTTTGTGCCATCATCGATCTAACCATCTCAAGCAGTGTCCAATTTCTCATTTCCGTCACACCATTTGTTGTGGCAAATATGGCATTGTCAACTGCCTTTTAATTCATCTTTCATCACAGAGCCTTTTAAACTGTTTAGACAAATATTCACTACCACGGTCATTTCTTAGAGCCTCTATACTCTTGTCTAATTGATTCTCAACCAAGCTCACGTATTGCCTAAAGCAATCCAATGCTTCAGACTTATGGGAGATCAAATAAACATGACCATATCTTGAAAAGTTGTCTATGAATGTATTGAAAAATACAGCCCGGTGTCTCGCCCTAACACTCATTGGGCATTTTTAATTTTTAAATATATAATTGAACCAAACCTTTCGTTGAGTCTCTTTCCAGATTTTCCTTATGTGCTTCTACTTTATTTTCTATATGCGGGGCTTTTCTCCATTTCCCTTTGAATTATGTTATTTGTAATTTGTGATCTTTTATTACTATAAACGTGTGCCATATATTCCCGCCAAAGATTAATTATGGATCTACTTTGCATGCATGTGTTTAGTTGCACAATATCAAGGTGAAATCCTTGGTCTTTGTTTATTAGATGTGAGGATTTCATTGGTTTTTGAAGACAGTGAAGTTTTTATTTATTGATTCTTGGATAGACAGTGAAATTTACTTTAAATATGCACACGCTTGCATGCGTGCATGTGTGGTAGTTTCAGAAGCTAACTTTGTTGATAGAAGGGCCACCACTGCCTTATCTAGGTTTTGGACTGTTATCAGCGATGAGGTCTTTTGAAACAATCTTAATGTTGGTGGATTGACGTCTGTTGACAAGTTTTTTCGCTTCTCATGTAGGTTTGGTAACACTGCTTTCTTGCACATTTCTGTGGCCTTCATTCAGATGCTCAAAGCATTAAGTATGTTTGGAGTACCTACATATTTTGTTACTATCATGATAAATTTCTTTAACTACTAGATCACCATTTATATCTTAATTGTGATGTTTCAGTGCCTATGGCAACATTCATCATGGCTATTATGTGTGGCATTGACAAAACAAGGTGTGACGTGTTCTTGTGCATGTTGCTGGTCAGTGTTGGAGTTGTCATTTCTTCATATGGGCAGATTCATTTTAATGTACTCGGTACAATTTACCAAGTGACAGGCATCTTTGCAGAAGCTCTTAGGCTGGTCTTAACTCAAGTCCTTCTAAACAAGAAAGGCTTGACTCTAAACCCCATCACCAGCTTATATTACATAGCTCCGTGCAGGTACTTTGTTTTGAAGCATCTAGGTTTATTTCCTCTTGAAAACATATGCTTAGGATTGTCTTGTTTGGTTACACATATGAGATGAGATGAGATGAAAATTGAAAGTTAAATAAAATATTGTTAAAATATTATTTTTGTTTGAAAATTTGAAAAAATTGTAATGATTAGATTAGATGAGATAGTTTGTATAACCAAACGAAGTTTTATGGCAGTTGACATCAACCTTTTTAGTTTCTTGTTTTTGGTTTATAAATACTGCAATTTATACTACAGAAAATATATAAATTTTGGAGGATGAACAATTGTGTCAAGTCTTTTGTAGCTATTAAGTTTTGTTCTTCTTCATAAATCTATATACACAATGATTTATAAGCACTTACATTGGTGGGTACCTAACAGTAAATGCTATGGTATGAGCTTCTCACTTGTTGACACTTTCACATGCAGTTTTGTGTTTTTGTTTGTGCCTTGGTGTTTACTGGAGAAGACTCAGATGCAAGTTTCCCAGAACCAGTTTAACTTCTGGATCTTTTTCTCCAATGCTCTTTGTGCTTTGGCCTTGAATTTCTCCATTTTCTTAGTAATTGGAAGAACAGGTGCAGTTACCATCCGGGTTGCTGGTGTTCTTAAAGACTGGATGTTGATAGCCCTTTCAGCTGCCATATTTCCAGAGTCCACAATTACAGGGTTGAATATAATTGGTTACGGGGTTGGTAAGTCTCCATCCTTGTCGAAGTGCAAGCTTTACTTTCACTTTACATTAAAATTCCTTTTTACCCCTACAGCACTATGTGGCATTTTCATGTACAATTACATAAAGGTTAAGGATGTTCAAGTATCTCCACAATCAGCTGAAAGTATGCCTGGAAGAATCCCTAAGGTCAATCTCATATATTATCCTTTATATATTAAAAAATTCTATTTATAAGTCGGTGTTCTCTCTCTCTCCCTCTCTCCCTCTCCTAATAGCTGTGCTTTGAATGTTGAGTAATACAATACATACAGGATTGGAAGTTGGAGAAGAAGTCATCTGACATATCCGTACCAAAAGCTGGAGGGAATAGTGGTGACTCTGATTTGGATTTTGATGAAGAAACGCCTCTACTTTCAACATCGAGGTCATCTCACATTGGACGTTTCGCAGCTCATGCATGATTCTTGATAGCATAAAGGCAGGCCAACAATAATAATAATAATCTAAAGGAGAAACCAAGTTATAGGAGGAAGCCAGCTCAGGTGCACGTGGCTCAGTTTGCATTCGTAAACTTTTTCATCTCATCTCATCTCATAATTACAATTTTATCAAATTTATATATAAAAATATAATAAATAATTCAAAATTTTCAAATCACAAAATAAAAATAATACTAAAAAATATATTCTAATAATATTTTATTCAATTATTATTCAAAACATCTCATCTTATCTAAACTGTCTATCCAAACCCAACCAACTCTCTTCCATTCATTCTTCCAGGCCATATATTGTTGTTATAAATTTCCGGGTTCAAAGTCGATTCATTTGTATTTACTTCTATTTGTAGCATAATGACATAATCAAAGTCTTAAATTTGAAAAATGTTGTTCATTATCTTTTAACATTATTTTTTCATTATCTCCTAGCATTAACATGTCATCAAATGATTGACCGTGTATGGATATAGAGATGGTTTCATCTCATCTCATTATTATAATTTTTTTCAAATTTCCATACAAAATATAATAAACAATTCGAGTTTTTCAAATTTTAAAACAATAATTATATTAAAAAATAATATTTTAACAATATTTTATCCAACTCATCTAAAATAATCTCATATCATATTATCTTACTATCCTAACGAGCCATAAGTAAATAAATAAATTATAATAATTAATTTTTTAATCATTAGAAGTGGTCACCAATGATGAAAGAATTATGATTAAAAAAGATAATGATGAATAATACCTTTCCTTTTGATTTGGACATGCCTTTTTTTTTTCTAAGGTATATATCTCAGCAAATCTTGTTTTCCCCCTTGGAACCGAGGAATTTGAAAAACCCTTTCAAAAATTTACTGGTATACCCGTGGGGATTCCTCAAAAAGTAGAGAGCAAACTAATTTAGCACAACATGCATACCCATAATCACTGACTAGAAAATATAATTAGCCTGTAGACGCCTACCCAAAAAGCATGCTGTCATTGAAGGGATATGGCATTCAAAACAAAGCAAAAAGGGCTCGCACGTGATTTACACACAACACAGAAGAATCGCTGACAGAATATGCACATAGCAGGCAAGAACCAATATTAATTATGGAAAGTAAATTAGAAAAACAAAAAAGGACAAAGGACCTGCAAACGGCATTACTCTGAGCACCCCTTTGCATGAATTTAAAACACAAACCATTATGGGCGGAAAAACTGCTCCGAAATAATGAATCTAAATGAAATGTTCTGCAGCCCACAAAAGCCTCCTTGAGGGAGCTGGAGGTGCCAACCCAGGGATGTCCCTGATGTCTTTGTTCTTGGGATTCACAATCTGAAATGTACATATTGCAGAGAAATACGCAAAGTTTTTGTAAGCTTTGGTGTGCATATATGTACAAAATGCAATCCGCTAGTCCATAACGGAAATAAGCTGTATTCCCCGGGGCTAACAATTCGGCCCATTTGGTCGGTCTGCAAAATATCAGTTTATGGTATAGAAGGCTACAAACAGATGGGAAGAAGAATAACTGAGATTACTCTATGGTTATACTTACTTGACCCTTTAATGTAACAGCAGTTTGAGTTCCCACTTCAATTGTTTGTTCAACAACCTAACGGTCAATTTCAAGTGTCAAGAATAATGACAACATAAACATTTTGAGCTGGCACATGTTTCAAAACACTTCACCTTTTGAGTGCGTTGAATGGCATACAATGGATCAGTCTCATCCATTGTCTTTGTTCCAGCATTGATAAGTTCTTGGTTTGTCATTGCTATAGGACAAGAAGCGTACAAGTAATTTTTTTAGACCTCTTCTTTGCAAAGAATTACAAAAAGAAATTAATACGTGCATACATAAATATGTGCATAAAAATCCAAGGTTCTTTATCTTTCAAATGTTTCATTCACATATATTTCGCAGTCATATGAAGTTTGGGCAACTTATTAAAATACAATCAAGTGTTATTAGAGGTATCTTGTGACAAGAAACTCTGGCTTCAAAGCCTTTTCTCACGTACACAGGTAGCTAATAAAATTGGCAAAAAAAAAAAAAAAAAACTCAGATTCTCAGGAAATGATTGGACTCACGAAATCCATTTAAATAATGAGGGGAAGAGATGTTTGGATGTCAAGATCACCTCAACCCATCTCAAACCAATGATTGATGGGACCCACTACTTTTTCAACTTCCCATAAAAAGTTAAACTCATCTCAACCTACTTCATACATTTAAACACATATCTCAATCTATTTACATTCAAACACATCTCAATAGAACTCACAAAATATTATTATTCACAAATCAACTTAGATCATCTGAAGTCACCTTAGCATCCAAACACAGCTTAGGGTGAGTCTCCTTCATTGAGTTCATTAGTTCTCTAAAGAAGATCAAAGATCAGAACCATCTTATAGACCTGAGTAGATAAAATTTAACTCAGATTCTCAGGAAATGATTGGACTCACGGAATCCATTTAAACAATGAGGTGTTGACTTAGGTGAGTTTCCTTCATTAAGTTCGTTAGGTCTCTAAAGTAGATCAAAGATCAGAACTATCTAGAGCTCAGTAGAAAAAATATTTCAATTGGAGATAATGATTCTACCATATTATGTCAGCAAAATTTATTACACTTTTACACAGTCAAAAATTGATCCAAATATGTTTGACAGAGAATTTAGATGAAATGTTAACCTCATCCAAAAAGTTAACTTTTTGCACATATCATATATCCAATGAGGCCTAAACTATGTCCTTCACTGTGAGGGATGCTCACCAAATGTATCAGCAACTAAAAATCCAAGTAACCATCATATGCCTCAATCCAAAAACACCATTATTCCATGCAATATTAAGCAAACTCCACAGAATTTTCTTGACTAGTAACGAAATAATTCCAGCCCCTTCCAAACTCCACAGAATTTTCTTTCCAGAGTACCACATCATTATTTCATTTTTCTTATTATTGTTTTCTCTTTTCTAGTGAAGGGGGGTATCTCCAACCCATTCTGGGTCAAGACTAATCCCTACGGATGCATGCAATCTCTTGCTGGAGTCTTCAAATATCAAATGTAGACACAAAACATTAGTAGAATAGTTCTGTCACCGCATTCCGACAACTCTCCTGTATGAAGATGGATCTATTCCAGAGCCAAGGTTGTGTCAGTTATCATTACATCGGTTGAAGCTTTTGAATTAAAGGAAAATTGGCATAGATACAGTTAACACAGAATCAGTTGATTGACAGCTAATAATATATCAAGTTCAAAGTGCATCCATAGGTCTAGCACAAAACATATTCATCAATGGAACATATTAGCACAGCTATTTTCAGGTAATAATATCAAGCAAGTTGAGACTAATCTGTGAACCAGAGTGGAGATGGGTCTCACATCATGCTACTTGAAATTGTCACAATTGTGGCAAAACTAGGCATTTTGTTGATAAATTTTCCCAGAAGCCTAATAAATTCAAAAAGAAGCTTAATCAATTGAATATAGATGTCATTGATCAAGAAGAATTGTTTCGCCTCCTAGAAACACGTTCTACTTCATCATCTGACAATCATGAGTTTTGTTCTAGTGATTCAGAATATCACTCTGACACTGAATCCATTGATTCTCCTGATATTAAGCTCGGTTGCAATTGTAATATTCTTGTTGTAAAATTTTGAATAAATTAATCAATGTTTTTTCTAAAGAGGAAGAACAAGAAAACCTTTTATTAACTCAATGTACAGCTCAACGTTTTTTTTTCACATTTTTTTAACATATTTAAGTACATTTAAAATCACTTCCTTTATCACTAAGTAAAAAAAAAAAAAAAATTGACCAACAGTCAACTTGGACAGTCAAAAGTAGAAGGTAGAGTTGTGTTTCTCGTACATACATATATATATAGTACATGATGAATTGTTTAATTTCTTGAAACCCTCTAAAACGACTTCTCATGCAGTTTAATTCGTATTTTCTCTTATATATGATCTGGAGAATATGAATAATTATAAACTTATGGCAATATAATTAGTTATATATTTTTTTATAGAGAAATACTCTAGCCACAAAGTAATCCCATAAAAGTAATTTTATAAACTGATGTGGCTTAATGTGGTTTGTTAGATTATAAAGTTACTTATATTATAAAGCAAATCTAACGAATCACATGAAACCACGTCAGTTTGTGAGATTACTTTTGTACAATTCTTTTGTGGCTGTAGCACTCATCTTTTCTAAATTTTATATCTTTTTTGTTTTCTTTACTTATAATTGATGGCTTTTATTGGTTATGAGAAAAACAAGTATTTGTAATGGATTATTTATGATGAGAATGACTATTTACGACGAAAACAGACTTATTTTAGTAAGAAATAGTCATTTTCACAGAAAATAGCAAATAAGCAGCTTTCTTGTAGTGCGTATAAAGGAATGCTAATTTAAGCTTCCGTGCATGATCCTGCAGAACATATATCTAACTTGTGAACTTATATCCTGCAGAACATGGTCTTCTAGCTTTTTCTTTGTTTCCAGGCTCCTAGCTCTATGCTTCATGCATGCATGTAACTTATTAGCAATAACAACTTACCGCAGAGGAGAAGGCCAGCTCAGCTACTGCAGCAAATAAACAAATACCTCACTGACCACAGAATGCTCTAGAATAAATTGTATACGTGTATCATTCTGTTAGAATGAATATTCCTCATCATTTGTATATAAAATAGACCCTGTGTAAAGCACACAATGTGTGAAGCAGCAATTAATTCCAGTACTACACTTTCTCTTTATTCTCTGTTTCTGTTTTCCATTATGGTATCAAGAGCCGCATAAAGGACTCACGTCCGAAGCTCATCCATGGCTGCAGAACAGACTCCACCTAAATTTTCCCTTCCTTCTCCCTCCCATTTTATCACTGTCAAATTAACCCATGATAATTATCTTTTGTGGAAGGCACAGCTTATGCCTTACCTCAACAATCAAAATGTTTATGGGTTCATTGATGGCACCATTACTGGCCCTACTCTGCTAGATCCCGCAAAGTCAAGTTCTAAATATTTGGCCTAGAAACAACAAGATCAAGGCATCATGACCATTCTTATTTCCTCCCTTTCCGAGAATCTCATCGCTCATGTCATTGATGCTTCCACCATGGATACCTGTGTTTTTCTTGGGTATAGTTCTGATCACCATGGATACCTGTGTTTTCACCTTCCAACATCTCGAATGTATGTTTCACGTGATGTCTTATTTGATGAGAATGTATTTCCGTTCCAGCAGCCCACGATAAATCCATCATTGTCAACTCAATCTTGCCTGCCCAATCCACTTATCCTATGGTCCATTGAGTCTCGCCCACCTTCTGTCCCGAGCCCACCTTGTACACATTCACGGCCCAGTTCTCCTTCACAGTCTCCCTCTTCTCAATCCAACACTCATGGCCCATAGTCCATCTCCTCACATTCTGCTCAAGAGTCCACAAACTCCCATAGTCTGTCTCTCCCTTCACCTAGGGCACGATCAAATGTTCCAGAATCTCCTTTGTCTTTCCCATCGCAACCTTCACCTGCTCCTCATATCCAAACTCGCTCAAAATCTCACCTTCACTTTCCTAAAATCCGAACCTACGGCACCATTGCTTGGCCCAAGCCTCACGCCTATGTCACCTCTAGTGCCATTCCTGATGAACCGTCTTCTGACACTGAGGCATCCAAATTTCCCGAATGGAGGAAAGCCATGCAACTTGAATTCGATGCTCTTTTCTCCAACAACACATGGACTTTAGTCCCTCCTACTTCTTCTCATAATCTTGTGGGATGCAGATGGATTTTTAAAACAAAATTCCTCTCGGATGGCACCATCAAGCGACGCAAAGCACGACTAGTAGCCAAAGGCTACAGTCAACTCGAATGTTTGGATTATACAGAAACTTTCAATCCAGTAGTGAAACCTACAACTATCAGGTTGGTTCTCTCTGTTGCAATTTCTGCTCAATGGCCGATCCATCAATTAGATGTGCAAAATGCCTTTTTGCATTTGATCTTTCTGTTTTCCATTATAGCTGATCATGGAAATCTATGTGAACACGGAGCTACCCTATCCCCCTGCCTGCCATCTCATGGTCATGGTTGTGAACAGATAGATCGACCCTCGTCAAGAAGGAATATTCTATATATTATCAAAGATATATACATCTTGTCATGACTCATGGAAGAAATTACATGGAGAATTAAGTTTTTAAATCATTCGAACCGATGATCTCTAGCTAGCTGCTGATACTGATCATGAAAGATAGCATATATGCGCACATGAGGTTATGATCAAACAAAGGTTTTCGCAACCTTTTCTGCGTGCATGAGATAACTTTCAATGGCCCTACTGTATATGGCATTGATCACCATAATTCTTTGAGCAATTAATATTATAATTGCTGAAAGTTCAGTATCACAGTGGCCTAAACTTGAATTATAAATCCCGATCACTTTAAGCTGACACAGACAGATCTGGCTATAATTTCTGATTAAGAAAAAAGAAATATCCTGCATAATGACACAAGGTTTGTATTTATTGTGCACATGATAGCTCTAGAACCCTTAGTCATGTTCAATTAGTCTTTCATATAAAGCATCCATACCATTAGACTGTAGAAAATGCTGACTGATGAGTTCATGTACATGTTTAGACAAAATGGATTGCTATTATGAATGATGATGGTATTTTCATTTCAAGTGCTTGAGTCTTATTTATTAATTAAGTGAAACATTTGACTATATATGAGGTGGAAAGATAAGAGAGACATTATAACCAGCAGCTTTGCGATTTCCATGATTTTGCAATATATATTAGTGCTGTCATACTGAATGATGAATAGAAATTCTGTACTACAAGAAAAGCGAGCATTTATGACAATAATGATTATTTGCGATAAAAACAGGCTCATTTTAGTAGGAACTAGCCATTTTTACAGAAAATAATTGGCTACAAATAAGCAGTTTTCTTGTAGCGCAGCACGTGTGTTCGTACGTATGTAGTTGATTGGGAATTAGATTTTGTAGCATATCTGACATTTTAGATTATTATTATTAGTTCAAATGTTAATTTATTTAGGAATTTACTATGTATCAGCTATTATTCACTCTCACACTTCACACTTATAATTTTTTCATAGGGTATGAGGGTATTTTTTATAGGGTATGTAGATTTTTTTGTATATGATATAGGGTAGCGAATAGTGGCTGATGAGGAGAATTTTTCATTTATTATATACGGCTCAGTAATGCAAAGGATGTGCACAATATTCCCCGATAAACTTGAGAACTCTATCATCAAATCTGCATATAATGTGTTCATCACATTTAAACAAAGCACGAGTTTGTCTGATCTAGTTGTTCAGCATCGTAGGTACAACTTCTTCAATGTTTTGAAAATAATGTGTAAGCCTCTTGAGGTTTTTCTTTCACTACAACATAATTTGCCTTTTGTGATAGAGAAAACATTCACCAAAAACCAAAGAAACGTCACTGAAGAGATTTGGCGACGGTTTGAAACCGTCACCTAATTTGCATCACAGAATACATTTAGTGACACTTTACGGTTGGAGTTGTTCCGTTTGGAGTGACATTCGAACGTTATATTTTTTTGTGACGATTGAAAGCTGTCACAGAAAGTAACGTTCGGATGTAAATTTTTACATCCAAACGCCAACCAGAGCAATTTACGTTCAAATGTCATAAGTTGACGTTCGTTGATTGATTATAGTTCGAACGTATAATATTTTTGCATTCGAACATTTATACGTTTGAACGCATTAAATGTTTGAATTTTTGTTCGAACATTCTGGGAACACCATCCGAACGTAACGAGGATAACGTTTGGACATGTGTTCGAATGTTTAAGAAGCAATGTTCAAACGAACATGGTACATTTGGAAGTTTCATTGAACGTTAATCGTCAAAATTGTATTTGCGTTTGAACGTTTGTTCAAACGTGAAATCTTGTTGGAACAGTTTTTTTTTTTACATTCGAACATACAGATAAAAAATACACTAATTTCATAAAATTAAGAAATTAAGAAACATACTAATTGTATCATATTATACACCATAAATATTTTACAACTAACAATGTCTTAAAAAGTTCTAAAATTAAATGGTAAAAGTTATATACACTAATTAAAGTGAGAGAATTCATTTTTTCTTTCCTCGCCCACCCTGCTTCTGTTGTAATGATATAACACGCTCCATTTGCACCATTATCTCCCGCTGCACTTGCTTTTGGACTTCATTGCGCATTCTTTCTTCCTGGTCTCTCTGTTGGTCCTACAAACGCGTCTCTAAATGAAATTGTCGCTCTAAGAGAGACTCCAACTCTTGATGCCTCGACCTTGTATACTCATTCTCGCATCGTGCGGCTTCCAAATCTTTGGTAATATTATTAATTTGTGAAGTCGAAGAGGATGAGGAGGATGAACCAGAATGCTTGAAAGATCGTCCTGTCCCAAACCTCTTGTCATACTAGAGTTGGGCCCGAGCACTTGTGTGAATATATCTATGTCACTCGGAGAGGATTTCCCAGAAATTGACTATATCTCCACCATTTGTTTCCAACCATGTCAAAGAAAACACACAATAAGTAATGTATTAAAAGAAATAAAAAAATAAAAAATAAATTTTTTACATGTTGCATAATTTATTTAACAAAAATAACAACGCTTACATAATTATCTGCAACGACAGGATACATCCACTCACTACTCTCATTAGTATGAGCAGCAGCATAGACATGAATGAGAAAAAAATTATCTAGATCATCACGTTTCTAACAAAGCCACATTAGCAATTTTAAAAAGATAATATTAGTATTTAAATAAAAATAGTTAAATAAATAAATATATTCTATAATATTATTAATTATCATTTTCTCAGCAAGACGGTGGAATGATCTTGAACCAGCACGATGGTGAACAGTCAAAATGGATCTATTATTAGCATTCGTAGAACTTAAATGTTACAAAATTAATTAAGAATATTAATTGATATATATATACATAAAATATATAGCCCAAATATATATGTAAATAATCATTAGATATTATTAATCTAGAATACCTGATAATCTGAAGTTGCGAAAAGATCACAAAACTTTCTTCAATCGTCTAACTTCATCTGTTAGAAAGGGGATTGCGAAGCCTCTTCAACCATCTCAAACTTCTTAAAGTGGTCATGACATCGTCCCTTGTGACGTCGGAATACTGTAGCCATTAACCCATTCACAGTTCTCAAATCCTCGCTACGGCCAAAGTCGAGGTCGAATTCATCCTTATAAGCGAATTACGTCAAAAATATAATATACTAATTTAGTATATAACAAATGTACTCTCAACGTAAACTCACTAGCACACAGCTCCGAATGTGCTCCTTAATTTCGAGTGAAACATCTCGCCATGATCGCACATAAAATGAAGCGTAAGCTCGGACAACTGTACCAATATATGAAGAAAGCATTGCTGCACTATCATCCACGCCTCCAATAGAATTATCAGGAATGTTGACCTTGAGTTTTCCATGCTTTCGGCATTTCTCAAAAGAAATGCCACNGTTCGAATTCATCCTAATAAGCAAATTACGTCAAAAATATAATATACTAATATAGTATACAACAAATGTACTCTCAACGAAAACTCACCAGCACACGGCTCCGAATATGCTCCTTAATCTCAAGCGAAACATCTCGCCATGATCGCACATAACATGGAGCATAAGCTCGGACAACTGTACCAATATATGAGGAAAGCGCTGTTGCACTATCATCCACGTCTCCAGTGGAATTATCAGGAATGTTGACCTTGAGCTTTCCATACCTTCGACATTTCTCAAGAGAAATGCCACGTGTATAACCACGACCGCGACGAGCGGATGCATCAACTATTAGATATAATATAATATTATCTATATAATTATTGAGATAAAAGTATTGATATATAATTAACTATGTTGTTATTTTCTTACTGGTAGTTGTCGACTGATTGTCGTTCTCTTATATCTGCACTTGATCTTCAGGAGGGAAACACTCGGGTGGGGAGTCCTCAATAGGTTTNTATTGAGATAAAAGTATTGATATATAATTAACTATGTTGTTATTTTCTTACTGGTAGGCATCGACTGATTGTCGTTCTCTTGCGTCTGTACTTGATCTTTAGGAAGGAAACACTCGGGTGGGGAGTCCTCAATAAGTTCGAGACTTGGACTAGGCGGAGGGGGCAAATTTCTTCGTTGTCGTTTTGGTGGCATCCTTGAGGCATGATTAATATGATAAAGAAAATTAATTAGAAAAAATTATTGAAAAAAAGTTAAATATTTTATAGTCACTTATATGAATAAAATATTTAATACTTTTATTCTTTATCTTCGGATGTATTTTCCATACTTGTTTCAGAATCTCCCTTAATAGCATCTTCGTCGTCATCATCAACCTCTTCTTCGTCCTCCTTATCCACTTCTTCCCCGGATTCTGCTTCATCTTCTTCTGACTCTTCTCCTGCTTCTTCTTCACTAACTTGAATTGAATGATCATTTAATATGGACGGGTCGAGCAGGACGGGTGGGACGTCATCTCTACACAAGAGGAGCAACTCGAGTGCACCGAAGTCAACAAACAAGTTAATACCCTCTCTATCTTCTTGGTAGCCCTCTGCTACCAGAGTGTCATCTCCATCTCCACTATTTTCGTAATCCGCACTCATTCCTGTTTTATATATATTTCGAGGGACAAATTTATATACTACTCGCCAAGTTATCTCTCCACTATCTTTATCAACACTTTTCATTTGATCAATCAAGTAATAGACTTGGGTAGCTTGACAAGCCAATACGAATGGATCATTTTCGTACCATTTAGATGCCGTATTGATACTTGTAAAGTTATTATCCCTATGTATGGACACCCGACCACCGCCTAAGTCCCACCAATCACACTTAAAGACATATGTTACAAACCCACCCAGATATTTCAATCCGATAATATCACGTATGACACCATAATAGTCAATATCGTCTGTTCCATGACTTCTCTCGACTAATACATCACAGTTTTGAGTCTTTCTATTACGTTCACAGTCCAGAGTATAGAATCTATAACCTTGAACCGTGCATGTAGTGTATCAAAGTGCTCTATTAGAGGAACTACGGGTCAATGCAAACAATTCAGAAGAAACTGATCCGGGATCATGAGCACGTTGTTCCAAAATCTATTAATTTCAATAATATATACGTATTAAAAGTAACCCAAAATCAAAACATTATAAATCAAATAACACAACGTAGTTTTAGTTCATACACGTTGTTTAAACCATCCGAAAAATTCTTTCTAGTGTCTTGCCTCTATATTCTCTATGCATTCCATTCTAAGTTTATCCATATGATCACTATATATATGTACAAAAGAAAATAATATTTTGAGCATAAAAGTTATAATTAAACGACATTTGACTATAATTTCTCAAAGCATGCAACAATATACCTGAGATAGCAAACAATCTCTCGATAATTATTTAACACGTACCAACGAACTTTACCCAACTCTCTATCAATTAAATCGTAATCCATTTGTGCACCTAAGGGTCGTACATTCTGGAAAAACACTGATAGCTCACGAGGAGGCGAAGCCTCAAGATCAACATTTCGCTCTTGACGATTAAATTGTGTCTCAACACCACGAAGATATAAAGAGCAAAACGTTAACCATTCATCATTTATATAGGCCTCTACTATTGAACCATCAGCTCGGGTTTTATTCCCAACAGTGCGCTTTAAACGACCCAAATATCTTTCAACTGGATACATCCAACGAAACTGCACTGGACCACCCAATAATGCCTCCCGGGGTAAGTGTATTGTTAAATAGGCCATGACATCAAAAAATGATGGGGGACAAACCTGCTCAAATTTACAGAGTATGGTAGCAATATCTTCTTCCATCTTCTGCAACATATCTCGATTTACTATTCGAGCACACAAATCTTTAAAAACCATACATAGTTCAGTAATGGCGACAAGTACATTAGATGTCAGCATCCCACGAATTCCTACCGATAATAACTTCTGCAAAAGAACATGGCTGTCATGACTTTTCAATCTACTAATTTTCCAGTCAACAGGACTCACGCATCTACCGATATTTGAAGCATAACCATTTGGCAACTTCATACCTTGCAACCATTTGCAGAAATCCATCATCTCCTCCCTCGTCATCGTAAAACATGCATGCGGCATGATCACCCTATTGCCATCCACTCGCAAATGTAGATTATGTTTAATTCTCATTCTCTCATGATCTTTCCTTGTCTTGATCGTGTCCTTTGTCTTTTTATTAATGCTCATCAATGTACCCAATATATTATCACATATATTCTTCTCTATGTTCATTACATCCAAACTATGTCGCAACATGCAGGACGACCAATATGGCAAGTAAAAAAAAATACTACGTTTTGTTCAATTCAATTCTGATTCACCTCTTTTTTTCTTATTCTTACCCTGGCCTTTGCCAAAATTGTTCACTCTAATATGTACCAATTGTTCCACTATCTCTTCTCCAGACAACTCATTTAGTGCAATTCTATCCTCTACTCTCCCATCAAACTTAGCACATTCGCTTCTTCAAGCATGATTTAATGGTAGATAACGTCGATGACCCATGAAGCACAACTTCTGAGAATATATTATATAATATAATATAATTACTATATAGTCTATTTAGAACATATAAATAGTTACTATTATATATTAATGTTATATAATATAATGTAGTTATTATATAGTTTATTTAAAACATATAAATAGTTATTATTATATAATAATGTTATATAATATATTATAGTTACTATATACTATATTTAAAACATATAAATAGTTACTATTATATATTAATGTTATATAATTATGTTGTCTTCACTAGTTTATAATGGATCCTATATACTACAGTTAAAGGATGTGACCCTTTCATCGTATTATAACCATTTGTTTTAATGTTTAATGTCAAAGCATGTAATATATTAGGATCAAATAATAAAATAGAATAATTTGGATAACAATCAAAATAAACTGGACCTTGAAACAAACTTGATTCTACCATTCCAAGTAATGAATCATGGAAATAAAAGTGTCTTCCATCTCTGAGATAGAGTAATACTGAGGTGTTTAATCTAATTCTAGTAAGTGGTTTTATAGCAACCTGTACTAATCCAAAATGTATGTAAAAGTATTTCTGTTCTTTGTGTTGTTTAATAACTTCTCTTGTTAATAATTGTAACGATTCATAATCATTATTTAAGCTAATAGTTTTTTCTACTGTTTTAATCGTATAATTAGTAAGAAATGATAGGTTAGATGAAAAAGTAGAATATTTATATATTTGATTTTTTGAAACATTAGGAATCGTCCAATTTTGTAAATTTCTTTCTATCTCTATTATATTATAATCTTCTTGGTTAATATTATCAGGTTCTATGAGGATACTAGTAGTAGATTCATTAAGTTTAAAGAACGAGTTCAAATTCATTGAGACAGAATAAAGATTCCTTATATCTAAAGAGAAATAAGTAGATTAAGAGTTTTGAGGGAACACCACCGGGACCACCCTTATAAGCCTTTCAGCATAAATGGGCTGACCAATGGATTTCAATGGCTTACTAACACAAGTCTCCCAATATATTTCATTTTCTTTTTCTATAGATTATCTTTATTAAAAACTGTATCAATGATTTTTACTCTATTTGTTTTTTTATTTTTTTGATAATGGAAGGATAGTCAAATGATACCTTACACTTTTAATTTCGTTTATTAAGAATCTGCGATGATTTTTTTAGTGTTCTAATAAATCCCTTCTGCTTTGATATAAAACATTAAAACAAATGGTTATAATATGATGAAAGGGTCACATCATTTAACTGTAGGATATAAGATCCATTATAAACTAATGAAAACAACATTAGAACCACAAGCTCTTATTACCAGTCTTAAAGGATACACATTATTATTACAAACTAGTACACAAAACTCTAGTATACAAATTCCTAGGCATATCAATTGGAATCAAATTATTCTCCCAAATGAATGGCAATTAGAAAATATTACTTCATTACCTAAGATGGAAAATAATTTTAAGGACGACCTTGAATATATAGATAAAAAACCGAACGAAACGGTCCAAATAGCTTTTCAATCTTTTAGAAGATCTTTTTCACATTATTCTTCTCCTACCCCTTCTAGTTACCATACACCCCGATCTGTTCTTACAACAAGATCCCAAAATTTTGATAATAAATCTTAGAGTAGCCTACATACACAGATTATAGGAATTATTCCGAGAAATATTATTGATACACCAGTATATACTGTTAATCATCCTGCTAGTAGTCATCCTGCTAGCCATCCGGATAGGGCATCCACCTCTCATAATTCTGAAAATGAACCTTCTTCTTCAACATATTCACAAGTGATTGGAGATGATGCCCAAATATACACCTTGAGTAAAGAAGAATTTAAAATTAACAAAGAATATCTCAAACAAGATTATATGGAAGAAGAAAATAGTCATAAAAGATTAATATTTTTCTCAACCTTTGCAAAAATAGAACGAGATTATATTCAAGAAAGATATTATCAGTATTTGGAAAAAATACAAATTAATATACATTTCTTTACATGGTTTGAGATCTATAAGTCAAACCAATTAACAACTATAAATAGGACTACTAATCAATGGATTAAAAAAGAAAACAATCAAATTGTTTATGAGGAATACCCCATTTTGAAGCCATTAAATTCAATCAAAGAAATACTCAAATATTGGCCTCACCAATAAAAAAATATAATAATTCAGTAGAAGTTAAAAACACTGATAACATAATAGAAACAAAATAATTACACTAATCTATATCTAAAAACTATGAGTAAACAATTAGAAAGAATTGAAGCCCAAATATTCCCTATTAAACCCACTATTAAAGAAGCAAAAGAAACCCCACTATTTGTCCCTCATGAAATTCCATCTCATTTAAAAACCGTTTTTTCTAAAAATAAAAATAATTTATTAGAATAAATCTCTAACAAATTAGAAAAATTAACTATTAGTAATAATACATCTACCTCAAAACAACCTCATATTAATATATTAGGTAAAACAGATTCTCCTAAATTATCTGATTCTGAAATTAGTAATATTGAAAATCAATTTAAAAATTTAGACTTACAAATAAATAAGATTAGAGGAGACCATGCTAATAATTATTCAGCCAGAGAATCCAAACATCATGTTTCTATTACTTGTAATTGGTATCCAAGGCCTACTCCTCCAGATATGCAATTCGAGGAAAGAGAACATATAGTAAGATCTGTTTTTACACTAGATGTATTATATGAATGGAATATAGATGGATTATCTGAGTATGAAATATTGAACCATTTCCAACAAATGATTATGGTAGTTAACGTTTATTAAAGTAATAGAAAAAATGATCACCAAGTGGCACATATTATTGTTACAGGTTTTACTGACCCATTAAAAGGCTGGTGGGATCACTATCTTTCAAGTGAACAAAAAATATAAATATTAACTACATATAAGCATGATGAAAATATGCAAGTAATTAAAACAAAAAATGGATTACCATTGAAAGATACTGTAAATACTTTAATATATGTATTAACCAAATACTTTGTGGGTGATCCTATCCAATTTAAAGAAACGACTAGTGACTTCTTGATTAATTTAAAATGTCTGAATTATCTGATTTTCATTAGTATAAAGATGTATTTCTAACTAAAATTATGATCAGAAATGATTGCCAGCAACTATACTGGAATGAAAAGTTCGTAGCCGGACTTCCATATTACTTCGCCCAAAAGGTACGAGAATCATTAGTAAAATCAGATGGTACTATTGATTTTTTTAATCTTACATATGGTGATATAATAACTACTATTAATAGAACTGGTTTAATTATGTGTAATGATTTAAGATTAAAAAAGCAAATGGATAAAGAAAAGAAATTTGCTGAAAAAGAATTTGGTACCTTTTGTGAACAATTTGGTTATACTCCATTATTACCTCTTTCAATAAGACATAAAAAGGAAAAAAGAGTATATAAGAATTATCTAACCAAAACGAAAATATAGGAAACCTTATAAAAAGATAAAAGATAAACAAGTATATAACAAACCAATAAAAACTCTAAAAAAGACTAATAAAAAAGAAGAAACAAATTGTTTGTTATAAATGTGGAAAAGTTGGACACTATAAATCAAATTGTAAAGTAAAACAACATATTAACGAATTAGATGTTTCTGAAACATTAAAAGAAAAATTATTAAATATTTTTATAATACATTCAAGTGAAGGAGAGGAAAGTTCTTCTGAAGAAGAAGAAATCTACAAATTAAGAGAATCAAGTCTTTCGGAACAATCTTCTGAAAGTGAATTAGAAGAAGATGAGATACAGGTTTGCAATTGTTTAGATAATAATAATTGTTTTTTCAATAAAACCATTAATGTACTTTCAAAACAAGAAGATATTATATTACAATTAATAGACAAAATTAAAGACCAACAGGAAAGGAAAGATTATTTAGAAAAATTAAATGATACTTTTAAAACCACTTCAGTAGCCTCTTCCACATTTTATAATTTTTCAAAAATAATAGGAAGATTTAAGCCAAAAAAACAAAGAATCACATTATAAGACCTGCAACAAGAAATTAATGAAATAAAACAAGAGGTTAGAAATTTAAAGGTATCTAATCTTAAATTGGAAGTTTCAAATGAACAATTACTACAAGAAATTATATTGTTAAAAATAGACAAAAATATAGATAACTCTCATAATAACGAACAAGGAGAATGTTCAACAATAATTATTAAAGATGAAACAGACAACTTTATTAATATTCTCAATAAGATAAATTTTCAATAATTGTATACAAAAGTAACGGTCTCAATTAATCAAAAATTTTCTTTTACCACAATTACTCTGTTAGATACAGGAGCAGATTTAAATTGTTTACAAGAAAGATTAATACCCTCTAAATATTTTGAAAAAACTAAAGAAACTTTATCCCAAGCTAATGGAGCAAAATTGAATATAAATTATAAATTATCTAATGCACATATTTGCAATAATGGAATTTGTTTTAAAACAACATTTATTTTAGTAAAAAATATTAACACAAAGGTAATATTAGGAAATCCATTCCTTACATTATTATACCCATTGTCTGTAACAGAGGAAGGAATTTTTACTAAAATACTCGGACAAGAAATTTAATTTAAATTTCTATTTCCTCCTATACAAAAGGAAATTAACTCCTTAAAAGAAGTATTATTATCCAAATTGTTCGATTTCATTCAGGATGTTGGAATCCTGCCCAAAAGAATTATAATACTATTAAAAAAAGATTTTAGCTATTGTATTGTGTATTTCTAAATTGCAAGATGATTTATTAAATCAAAAGTTTTTTCTCAAAATAGATTGTAAATCAGCCAAGAAAGTTTTGATCAAAGATGTGAAAAACTTGGCTGCCAAACAAATATTTGCCAAGTGGCAAGGTATATTAAGTATTTTTTATTTTGACATTGAGCATATTAAAAGAGACTCTAATTAGCTTCTTGATTTTCTATCCCAAAAATTTTTATAGGGAAAATCATGTCTTCCTCAAAGTCAAAAGTAAAGACTAAATCTTCTTATGCATTACCACCATCTCCACCCTATCCTTCACCCAGTCCTTCTGCAACTCCAAGATCGTATACGGTACTTGGGTCATCACCACAAAATATTAGACCTTCTTACAATCCATTTTCACCATTATCTTCTCCAAAATTACCAACATACTCTAAAGTTGTTTCTCCTTCTTCTCCTTCTCAGATTATTAGTCCTCTATTACTATCTCAACCTTCTACATCTTCGATTATCATTAAATCTCACTGGCACCCCGTCTTCCCCATCGAGGCTGAAATCCAATACTTATCTGACTCCCAAAAATTACTTGATGCCTTTCTTTTACCATATTGGCATTATATCCCGCAAAACATTAAGAAGACCCAAAATTTTTATGAATTCATATTAGTAGACTCAGACTCAATTATTCTCTCTAAAATCTCTTGTTCCCTTCAAACTCAACCATCTCCACCTGCACCACCAATTATTACTTTTCATAAAGTCACCATTAAACAGGTCCTCACTTTGGAACAATGGGAAAAAAAATTCCTATTTGACAAGAAAATTTTCTCAGCCTTACGATCCTTCTTATTACGATTATTATGATTATCAGCAGGTATGGACAAAAATGTTTTTAAAATAAAATAAAAATTTGCGTCATCCATGGTTCCTTCATTTTAATAAATTATAAGAAATTAAGACACTTCCGCAATGGTTTTCACTTTGGTAGGACCATTATGGACCTGAACTTATTCTCCTTCATTTCCCCCTCCAGGAAAATTTTTGAATTTTTACTTCACAAGATGATAATCAACCAGCATTAAGCCATTGTCCACCACTTTTTCTTTTCTTTCTCAAAACAAAATCAAATTGGATAATGAAATGTGAATATGTTATCAAACCTCATCCTTCTCTCAAAACTATTATGTTCTTGACCAGCCAAGTCTCTGTCAAATGGTAGAAAAAATACAATTATAATCATGTCTTGAAAATGTTTTCAAAAATTACTAAAACCCCAGAAGTACTTGTTCAACGTACTTGTTCAACAGAGCAGATTTAAGACACAATTAGCATCCATTACCAGCAATAAAGATTTGAAAAAATTAGCTAAAACAATGTCACAAGTTTCAGATAGTGATGATGAAGAAAACACATGGCATCCAACCAGATTATCTCCATTACAGCAACCTGCAGCTCATCAGGCTTCTCCTTCTCAACAGGCCTCTCACTCAGGCGCCTCTCCTTCTCAAGATTATTCGCCTTATCATCTAGTACCTCTGATGGATTCCCAAGATCTGTTTGAACTGGATTCGGTAAATTATGACCCTCAGATTATGTGATTCTAAAAGATTACTGCTTTCCAAATTAATTAACATGACGGATTAAAGTTGTCTGGAATATTATCTCCTCGGAATAAAACGACAATCGACTTTGTATATATCATTCACAAGTTAGTACTATTCATGTATTATTAGAGTTACCATTTGAGTTACTGTTTGTACAGACTGGTGTTTATATGTTGGTACTGTTCATGTATTATTAAGAGTTACTGTGTTGTACTGTGTTGCACTGTTTTAGTATCTATATATAGGAGTTTGTCACAAAGGAAGGGCATTCAGAATTCTCTCATCTGAAGCCTTTCCCTCTCTCGTCCAAATCTCTCCTAGCTCTCCCAAGTATACCTTTTGTAAAATCAACTCTCCTGTCTTTCTTCATGTCTTCTGTCTCAAACTCTTCTGAGAATTAGCTCCTCCTTGTAAGTATTATGTATTTAATGAAGTTATTTTTGTATATCTCTTTATCTTATTTATTTTACCATGCATATGGTCGGTTATACCGCCTGCTTCAATTGCTCTTATGCATGTGGCTAGTTATACCGCCTCTTGTTAAGTTTTTAACATCTATATACTATTTATTACCTGGGATTTACGTCTTTGGTTTAGAACATATAAATAGTTACTATTATATATTAATGTTTTATAGTTACTATATAGTCTATTTAAAACATACAAATAGTTACTATTATATATTATAAATATCTATAATATATTATAGTTACTACATAGTCTATTTAGAACATATAAATAGTTATTATTATATATTATAGTTATATAATATAACTATAATATATTCTAACTATAATATATTCTATAACTATAATTGGACAATAGTAACTATATGAATGTTTTAAACTTTATAGTAACTATTTATATGTTTTAAATATAGTATATAGTAACTATATTATATTATATATTTATAATATATAATAGTAAATATTTATATGTTTTAAATATGTAAAATCAGATGGTACTATTGATTTTCTTAATCTTACATATGGTGATATAATAACTACTATTAATAGAACTGGTTTAATTACGTGTAATGATTTAAGATTAAAAAAACAAATGGATAAAGAAAATAAATTTGTTAAAAAAGAATTAGGTATCTTTTGTGAACAATTTGGTTATACTCCATTATTAGCTCATTCAAGAAGACATAAAAATGAAAAAAGAGTCTATAAGAATTATTCTAACAAAAAATGAAAATATGGGAAATCTTATAGAAAGACAAAAGATAAACAGGTATATAACAAACCAATAAAAACTTCCGAAAAGACTAATAAAAAGAATAAACAAATTGTTTGTTATAAATGTGGAAAAGTTGGGCACTATAAGTCAAATTGTAAGGTAAAACAACAAATTAATGAATTAGATGTTTCTGAAACATTAAAAGAAAAATTATTAAAATTTTTATAATACATTCAAGTGAAGAAGAAGAAAATTCTTCTAAAGAATATGAAATCTACCAATTAAGAGAATCAAGTCTTTCGGAACAATCTTCTGAAAGTGAATTAGAAGAAGATGAGATACATGTCTGCAATTGCTCAGATAAGAATAATTGTTTTTGCAATAAAACCATTAATGTACTTACAAAACAAGAAGATATTATATTAGAATTAATACACAAAATTAAAAATCCACAAGAAATGAAAAATTATTTAGAAAAATTAAAAGATACTTTTAATAATCAAATCACTTCAGTAGCCTCTTCCACACCTTATAATTTTTCAGAGATAATAGGAAGATTTAAGCCAGAAAAACAAAGAATCACATTACAAGACCTGCAACAAGAAATTAATGAAATAAAATAAGATGTTAGAAATTTAAAAGAATCTAATCTTAAATTGGAAGTTTCAAATGAACAATTACTACAAGAAATTATATTGTTAAAAATAGACAAAAATATAAATAACTCTCATAATAAAGAGCAAGGAGAATGTTCAACAATAATTATTAAAGATGAAACAGACAACTTCATTAATATCATCAATAACATAAATTTCTGAAAATGGTATACAGAAGTAACGGTCTCAATTAATCAAGATTTTTCTTTTACCACAATTGCTCTGTTAGATACAAGAGCAAATTTAAATTGTATACAAGAAGGATTAATACCCTCTAAATATTTTGAAAAAACAAAAAAAACATTATCCCAAGCTAATGGAGCAAAATTGAATATAAATTATAAATTATCTAATGTACATATTTGCAATAATGGAATTTGTTTCAAAACAACATTCATTTTAGTAAAAAATATTAACACAAAGGTAATATTAGGAAATCCATTCCTTGCATTATTATACCCATTCTCTGTAACAGAGGAAGAAATTTTCACTAAAATACTTGGCCAATAAATTTAATTTAAATTTCTATTTCCCTCTGTATCAAAGGAAATTAACTCCTTAAAAGAAGTATCATTATCCAATGAAATTAATTTAAAAAAAATAGAATTAAAAGAAAAGAAAAGCAGATAAGTTTCTTAAAATAAGAATTAAAATATAAAAGAATCGAAGAACAATTAAAAGACCCATTATTAACTCAAAAAAATTGATAATTTTAAGATTATAATTGAAAAAGAAGTATGTTCCAACCTACCTAATGCTTTTTGGAATAAAAAACAACATATAGTTAAATTACCTTATGAAAAAAAAAATTTCTGAAAAGAATATTTCAACTAAAGCCATACCAATCCAAATGAATAATGAATTATTAGAATTCTGCAAAAATGAGATTAATGATTTATTAACAAAATGATTAATTAGGAAAAGTAAGTCACCCTGGAGTTGTGCTGCCTTTTATGTTAAAAAACAAGCAGAATTAGAAAGAGGAGTTCCTCGGTTAGTTATTAATTATAAACCTTTAAATAAAGTATTACAATGGATTAGATACCCTATCTCCAATAAAAAAAATATTTATTATCTCGAGTTCATGATGCTACAGTATTATCAAAATTTGATATGAAAAATGGGTTGTGGCAAATTCAGATCGATGAAAAAGATCGGTACAAAACAGCCTTTACAGTCTCATTCGAACATTATGAATGGAATGTTATGCCATTTAGATTAAAAAATGCCCTAGTGAATTTCAAAATATTATGAACGAAATATTTACCCATTTTACTCATTTTTCAATAGTTTATATAGATGATGTATTGATATTCTCTTCATCTATTGAACAACACTGGAAACACTTAAATACTTTTGTCCAAATTATTAAACAAAACAGATTAGTTGTCTCATCACCAAAGATAAAATTATTTCAAAACAAAATTAAATTCCTTGGACAAACCATTACTCTGATTAGTAGAGTAATAGAATTCGTTGATAAATTCTAAGATGAAATAAAGGATAAGAAACAATTACAAAGATTTCTGGGTAGTCTCAATTATGTTGCAAATTTCTTTCAATCCCTCAGGCCATTATGCAAACCATTATTCAAGAGATTAAAAAAGAATTCACCTCCATGGACAAAAACATGCAAACATTATAAAACAAATTAAGACTCATGTCAAAAGATTACCATGTTTAGGACTCTCTTCTCCTCATACTTTAAAAATTGTTGAAACAGATGCCTCCGATCTTGGTTATGGAGGAATTATGAAATAAACATTATCAGATGACTCTGACCAAATTATTCGATTTCATTCAGGATGTTGGAATCCTGCCCAAAAGAATTATAATACTATTAAAAAAGATATTTTAGCTATTGTATTATGTATTTCTAAATTTCAAGATGATTTATTAAATCAAAAATTTTTACTCAAAATAGATTGTAAATCAGCCAAGGAAGTTTTGATCAAAGATGTGAAAAACCTAAAAGCTATATTAAGTATTTTTTATTTTGACATTGAGCATATTAAAGGAGACTCTAATTCTCTTCCTGATTTTCTATCCCGAGAATTTTTATAGGGAAAATCATGTATTCCTCAAAGTCAAAAGTAAAGACCAAATCTTCTTATGCATTACCATCATCTCCATCCTATCCTTCACCCTGTCCTTCTACAACTCCAAGACCATATACGGTACTAGGGTCATTACCACAAAATATTAGACCTTCTTACAATCCATTTTCACCATTATCTTCTCCAAAATTACTAACATACTCTAAAGTTGTTTCCTCTTCTTCTTCTCCTTTTCAGATTATTAATCCTCCATTACTATCGCATCCTTCTACATCTCCGATTATCATTAAATTTCATTGCACCCCGTCTTCCCCATCAAGGCTGAAATCCAACACTTGTCTGACCCCCAAAAATTACTTGATACATTTATTTTACCAGATTGGCATTATATCCCGCAAAACATTAAGAAGACCCAAAATTTTTATGAATTCATATTAGTAGACTCAGACTCAATTATTCTCTCTAAAATCCCTTATTCCCTCCAAACTCAACCATCTCCACCTGCACCATCAATTATTGCTTTTCATAAAGTCACCATTAAACAGGTCCTCACTTTGGAACAATGGGGAAAAAATTCCTATTTGACAAGAAAATTTTCTCAGCCTTATGATCCTCTTTATTACGATTATTATGATTATCAACAAGCATAGACAAAAATGTTTTTAAAACAAAATAAAAATTTGCGTCATTCATGTTTCCTTCATTTTGATAAATTACAAGTAATTAAGACACTTCCTAAATAGTTTTCACTTTAGTGGGACCATTATGGACCTGGATTTCTTTTCCTTCCTCTCCCCCTCCAGAAGTTTTCAAATTTTTACTTCATAAGATGATAGTCAACCAGCATTATGCCATTGTCCACTACTTTTTCTTTTCTTTCTCAAAACAAAATTAAATTGGATTATGAAATGGGAATATGTTCTCAAACCTCATCATTCTCTTAAAACCATTATATTCTTGACCCGCCAAGTCTCTGTCAAATGGTGGAAAAAATACAATTATGATCATGTCTTGAAAATATTTTCAAAAATTATCAAAGCCTCAGAAGTACTTGTTCAACGGAGCAGATTCCAGGCACAATTAGCATTCATTACCAGTAATAAAGATTTGAAAAAATTAGCCAAAACAATGTCACAAGTTTTAGATAGTGATGATGAAGACGATGCACGACATCCAACCAGATTATCTCCATTACAACAACCTGCAGTTCATCAGGACTCTCATTCTCAACAAGCCTCTCACTCAGGCGCCTCTCCTTCTTAAGATTATTCGCCTTATCATCCAATACCTCTGATAGATTTTCAAGATCCGTTTGATCTGGATTTGGTAAATTATGACCCTCACATTATGTGATTCCAAAATATTACTGCTTTTCAAATTCGTCAACATGACAGATTAAAGTTGTCAGGAATATTATCTCCTCAGAAGAAAACGACAATCAACTTTGTATACATTATTCACAAGTTGGTACTGTTTATGTATTATTAGAGTTGCAATTATTAATGAATGACATAAAAGATCTTAAAGAGAAAATTTCATTAATGAAACAAGATAAAAAATCAATAGTAACTAAATACCTTTTATATCAAAGCAGAAGAGATTTGTTAGAACACTAAGAAAATCATCGCAGATTCTTAATAAACGAAATAAAAAGTGTAAGATATCATTTGAGTATCCTTGCATTATAAAAATAAATAAATAAATAAATAAAAAGAGTAAAAATCATTGATACAGTTTTTAATAAAGATAATCTATAGAAAAAGAAAATGAAGTATATTGGGAGACTTGTGTTGATAAGGCAATGAAATCCGTTAGTCAGCCCATTTATGCTGAAAGGCCTTTAAGGGTGGTCCCGGTAGTGTTCCCTCAAACTCTTTATCTACTTATTTCTTTTTAGATATAGGGAATCTTTATTCTGTCTCAATGAGTTTGAACTCTTTCTTTAAACCTAATGAATCTACTAATGAATCTATTACTAGTATCCCCGTAGAACCTGATAATTTTGACCAAGAAGATTATAATATAACAAAGATAGAAAGAAATTTACAAGATTGGACGATTCCTAATGTTCCAAAAAATCAAATATATAAATATTCTACTTTTTCTTCTAAACTATCATATCTTACCAATTATACGATTAAAACAGTAGAAAAAACTATTAGCTTAAATAATGACTATGAATCATTACAATTATTAACAAGAGAAGCTATTAAACAACACAAAGAACAGAAATACCCTTAAATACATTTTGGATTAGTACAGGTTGCTATAAAACCACTTACTAGAATTAAATTAAACACCTCAGTATTACTTTATCTCAGAGATGGAAGACATTTTTTTATTTCCATGATTCATTACTTGGAATGGTAGAATCAAGTTTGTTCCAAGGTCCAGTTTATTTTAATTGTTATCCAAATTATTCTATTTCATTATTTGATCCTAATATATTACATGCTTTGACATTAAACATTAAAACAAATGGTTATAATATGATGAAAGGGTCACATCCTTTAACTGTAGTGTATAGGATCCATTATAAACTAATGAAGACAACATTAGAACCACAAGCTCTTATTACCAGTCTTAAAGGATACACATTATTATTACAAACTAGTACATATAACTCTAGTATACAAATTCCTAGGCAAATCAACTGGAATCAAATTACTCTCCCAAATGAATGGCAATTAGAAAATATTACTCCATTACCTAAAATGAAAAATAATTCTAAGGACGACCTTGAATATATAGATCAAAAACTAGACGGAACGGTCCAAATAGCTTTTCAACCTTTTAGAATATCTTTTTCACATTATTCTTCTCCCACCCCTTCTAGTTACCATACACCCCGATCTGTTCTTACATCAAGATCCCAAAATTTTTCAACAAGATCCCAAAATTTTGATAACAAATCTCAGAATAGCCTATATACACAGATTAGGGGAATTATCCCAGGAAATATTATTGATACACCAATATATACTGTTAGTCATCCTGCTAGTAGTCATCCTGTTAGCCATCCAAATAGGACATCCACCTCTCATAATCCTGAAAATGAACCTTCTTCTCCAACATATTCACAAGTGATTGGAGATGATGCCTAAATATACACCTTGAGTAAAGAAGAATTTAAAATTAATAAAGAATATCTCAAACAAGATTATATGAAAGAAGAAAATAGTCATAAAAGATTAATATTTTTCTCAACCTTTACAAAAATAGAACAAGATTATATTCAAGAAAGATATTATTAGTATTTGGAAGAAATATAAATTAATATGCCTTTCTTTACATGATTTGAGATTTATAAATCTCACCAATTAACAACCATAAATAAGACTATTAATCAATGGATTAAAGAAGAAAACAATCAAATTGTTTATGAGAAATACCCCCTTTTAAAGCCATTAAATTCAATCAAAGAAATACTCAAATATTGGTATCACCAATAAAAAAATATAATAATTCAGTAGAAGTTAAAAACACTGATAACATAATCCAACAAAATAATTACACTAATCTATATCTAAAAACCATGAGTAAACAATTAGAAAGAATTGAAACCCAAATATCCCCTATTAAACCCAGTATTAAAGAAACAAAAGAAATCCCACTATTTGTCCCTCATGAAATTCCATCTCATTTAAAAACAGTTTTTTTCAAAAAATAAAAATGATTTATTAGAACAAATCTCTAACAAATTAGAAAAATTAAATATTAGTAATAATGCATCTACCTCAAAACAATCTCATATTAATGTATTAAGTAACACAATAACAATAACAATATAGAAAATAATAACAATAATAATATAATCGCCAATGGCTCTGATACCAAAAACATAAATCCTAGGTAATAAATAATATATAGATATTAAAAAGATATTAAAAACTTAACAACAGGCAGTATAACCAGCCATATGCATGAGAGCAATTGAAGCAGCCGGTATAACCGATCATATGCATGATAAAATAAATAAGATAAAGAGATATACAAAAATCAATTTCATTAAATACATAATACTTACAAGGAGAAGCTAATTCTCAGAAGAATTGAAGATAGAAGACATGAAGAAAGACAAGAGAGTTGGTTTTACAAAAGGTAGGCTTGGGAGAGCTATGAGAGATTTGGACGAGAGAGGGAAAGGCTTCAGATGAGAGAATTTTGAAATGCATTCCTCTTGTTGATAACTCTTATATATAGACACTAAAACAGTGCAAAACAGTACAACACAATAACTCTTAATAATCCATGAACAGTACCAACATGTGAAAACCAGTCTATACAAATAGTAACTCATTTCTTAGATTATAATCCATACACTTTAAATCACACAGATCTCGATAACCAACACTAGGAGCAAAATAACAGTATAGAAAATAATAACAATAATAATATATTATATGAATATATTATAGTTATATTAATGTTATATAATATATTATATTTAAAATATAGTTATATCATTAAACAAAAATCATTAATAAAAGTTTAAAATTAGATTTATATTAAAATAGAACGTTACTAGAAAATATATATGAAACATTATATTTATTAACATTCCAACGTTTCATTCCATGTTCGAATGTTAACTGTATATAAATCTAAAACCGAATGCCTGAAACTCATTTATCCATTTTCCTCCGTTTTGATGCCGCCATTCCTCCGTCGCCGCCGCCGTCAAACTACGCCGCAACTGTCACTAAAAGGTATGCATCTTTATTTTGTCTAAAAGTATATATTTTATTGATCGATTTCGATTGATTTGTATTAAAATCGAAACCCATAGTGATCGGATTTTCAATTCGATTTTCTGGCCACCACGGGTTACCATTGGCCAAAAGGTCACTGTAAAAATGTACCTTGAAGTGTATACTTCATTTCTGTTGTAACCTTTCGGCATTTAGCCCAGTAGAAATAGGATTTGGAGCTTTCGAGAATGGCTTTGACTCAGCCATTCCGTCTCATAACGTTAGAACGTTACACCAATACATTCGAACGTATGCTGTTTCAATTTTCTAATGGTTGGCCTTCCACGTCTGGACGTATATTTTATACGTCTGGATGTTACTACATTTACGTTCAATAGTATAATTGAACATTCGGACGTAAGTTTTTTAATTTTTTAAATATTTTTAACAATTTTGTGTCCAAACATATAGTTAAACGTCCGAACGTTATATCTTTACATTTGAACGTTAGTAATTAACGTCCGACCGTTTCACCGTAACGTTTGGATGTATATTTTCTATGTTCGAACGTAAATGCAAATCAGTTTAATATTAAGACAAATATGCATCAATAGTACAATTAATTTTGTTTCATTTTCTATTTTCAGGAGATGGCTCATCCTTTGCATTCCAGGAAATGAGAGAGGGAATGAGCCACTCAAGACACTGCTCGGATCGGGTCTCATACTGTTGTGGTCGAGCGAGAGGCCCTGATCAACGAGTTCGATGAGCTCAGCTGGGAGCATACCAACCTAAGAGATGTCTTCCTCAGTAGAGGCTGGAGAAATATCTACACATTGAGGGGTAAGGCATATCCCTTTATGGTTCAAGAGTTATACATGGAGATGTGCTCCATGGCTCGGGATACATCTTTTCACACCGTGACTGTACGCGGTATGATATTTGAGTTTTCAACTGATGTCATCGCCGACCACCTCGGGATTCATCGAGGAGTTCAGACATCGACTGAGGCAGATATAGGTACTTTTGCATCATCTATTGGCCCACTTGATACATTATCAGCCAGAGATGCAGACCAGTCAAAGGCAGAGGATGCTGACCTTTCGACTACGGATGACAACCGAGATAAGGATTTCTACATCTCACCAGGAGAGACCGCATGCAGCTCGAGAGGCCGAACTCCTTCCACCAAAATCATTTGCTACCATTCTTCCGCATGTTGCATCTTATAGTTGCAACAAACGTGGATCCTGTGGCACATAAGACCACATTTAGTCGAACTCGGGCATAGTTTTTTATATGGGTGGCACGTGGAGATGCCATAGATTTGTCCCTGCTCATCTTTGACAGGATCCGTTACGAGGTGAGCATCGTCTCTACGGACAACCTCCCATACGGTGTCCTGCTCAGCCAGCTACTACTTGCTTGAGGAGTGCCAACCTGGCCTTTAGAGCTAGCCAAAGATCAGATAAGCACCCTTGACATGACCACTCAACGGCGTAGCATTGGACAGGCGAGGGGACATCGGCCACCCCTTGTAGCAGATCTAGTTCCTCCGACGCAGCCCCAACCCAGTGTGGGAAGTAGTGGTCAGCAGCCGACCAGTACATCTGTGAGAAATGTGCGGCCTGCTTGGGTTGATGCAGTGATCTCGCAGCTGATTACGCATATCGATCGTAAGATCGATGAACGGCTCAGGCCTCTAGAGGGGTCTATCGCCGAGATGTCACACCGTGTACATATCCTCAACGACAAGGTTGATACCTTAATTGAGGAGGTATGGGCCGCTACGACTTTCTCGGACGGTGATATTATCTGAGTGTTGTTTACGTAATTTTATCATATTTTATGTATTTTGTTTTTAATATTTGTAAGGAACAATATTATTTAATATATCTATGGTTTTTTAATTACAATTCTCAATCTTCTTTAATATTATATTTTTTAACTTCAATACTAAATCACTACACTTCAAATATACATAAACATAAATATATATTTAAATATGTATATATAAATATATACATATTTATGTATATATATAAACATAAGTTTATATATATATAAACATAAATATTTAAAATATATATAAATATATAATTATATTTTACAAATTGTGTATATATAAATCTATACAAGTCAATTTTTTAGACTTGTATCCAAATTATGTAATATAAAAGCCACATAAATTTAAAATTAGAACATATTTAATTTAAATTTATAGGTAACGTTCGAACGTTAATTACTAAGGTTCGAACGTTTGCGCTAAAAAATTTCACATTCGCACATACATAGCCACATGTCCAAACGTATATGTGACATTCGAACGTAATTTTCTCATTTGTTGGAACGTAAAAAAAAAAACTCATCCATCTTTAGTGACGGTTTTCAAAAAACCATCACAGAAAACATTTTTTAGTGACGGTTTAGGGACTGTCACAAATTTTCAACTGTCACTAAAAACCAAATGTGATGTAGTGCTTTCCCTTTCTTTTTTAGAAAATGCTAGTATGCCTTCTGAGTTTGCTCCCTCATTTTGACCGTTCATGCATTTATTTATTTTTTTAAATTTTTTTTTACTTAATAATTAAGAAAGTGACATTTAATATATTGATTTTTTTTTATTTTTTAAAAATATTTAAATATGTCAAATAATATGAAAAATAAAATAAAAAGCTAAATTTGTGCTAGGTGGCACACCAGCGGTCATTACTGGGCAATAGTTTAGCACCGCTCTTCTTTTTTTTAGAGTTAAAGAAGGTTTGAACCAACTTTTGGCATGTAAAGCCAACCATCAAAAAGCCTAAAAGACAGTTTTTTTATGTAACCATTATGATCTGGTTTGTGGAGGAAATCTCTCTCTCTCTCTCTCTCTCTCATTTTTCTTTTTCGTGGATTGCATTTGATATTAGGTGGTCCATGAGGCGTAAAAGATGGTGAAGAAAACTCAATATAGTTTGTTCAGTAGCTAAGAAATTAGCCCCATTGATAAGGATTGGAAAGCTTCACCACCACATCAGCAGAACACAGCAAACCCTTACCCACTTGTTCTCAACACTTCATCTCTTCAACAGGAACACGTGCTTCACTTTCCTTTAACATCCTTTCAAAGTATTTAAGTATGTGGGGGTCTTTACGTACTTTGAAAGATCGATCATGGAGAATTGGTCTTTGTCCTATGTTATTTAACACTAGATGCGTGGCAGAGTAGTCTGGCCTGATAAACATAGAATATTTATTTCAAATTCCATTAAACTTAAATGATTTAATCAATGGTCATTCAATATAAAACTGGATGATATGGTTTAACAGTATAAAATTTTACTTAAAAACTTTATTTTCAAATTGATGCGTAGAATACACCTAATAAAATGCTTACATGTTTATCCAATAAAAATTAATGTGAGATGAGATGAGATGTTTTGAATAGTAATTAAAAAAAATATTATTAAAATATATTTTTCAGTATTATTTTTATTTTGATATTTGAAAAAGTTAGATTGTTTATTATATTCTTATATAAAAATTTTAAAAAGTTGTAATGATTGAGATGAGATAAGAGATTTGTGTAAACAAACGGAGCTATGTCAAATCAAATCTTAACATTTAAGCGATATAATTGTTGCACTCAACCACACTAGCTTGATAACAGAATAAAGCCCCGTTTTGATAGTAAAGTGTTTCATTTCATCTCATCTTATCATTATAATTTTTTTAAATTACTACACAAAATATAATAAATAATTCAACTTTTTCAAATCTCAAAATAATAATAATATTAAAAAATAATATTCTAATAATTTTTTATTCAACTTTCATCTAAAATTATTTTATCTCAACTTACTATTCAAACCTCACCTAACAGTAATAAGATTTCTCCCGACAAACTTTGAAGGATAACATATTAGAGTAGAGATATCTTGACGCGGAGATACATGTGAACGTGTGATATATTATGTTACGACGCACGTTAGGAAAACATGCTTACTCAGCTGCGTGCATACGCGACGAGGTTGGAAACGAACAGAGATGCATGTTCTCTTCTCTGGTTAGTGGAGGTATAAGAAAGCTTTAATGGTGGAGGAAGAAGGCTCACACACACTATACGATTAATGTTTGTCTAGTCTCAAGCTCTGTCATAGTATTATTCCTTGCCGCCGTCTCCCTTCGGCTGTGACGGAAAGGGTTGGGATCTCTGAGATTGGGAGCCGGAGCCGATTCCTTTCAAGGTAAAGTCCCGTTTCGTTATTGAAAGAAAAAACCAGATCGGACGGTGCATGACTCTGTTGTCTTGTACGTCTAGGTTCATCTTTTCAGGTCTCGTTTGTGGTGAAGATCATGCTATAGCCTATAACAGAGAGTGAAAGGAAGAGATCAGAGAATGATTAAGAAAACGCTTGCTTTCACGTACCTCTACCTACTAATATACATATTGCTTTCTGCCGGAGTCATATTGTACAACAAGGTACGTACTGATTTCTTTTCGTATCTGGGTGGGTACCCTTTTATATTTGTCTTGATGTTGTGGATTATTTCTTCTTCCCTGCAGTGGGTTCTGTCTCCGGAATACTTCAACTTTCCGTTTCCTATAACGCTGACCATGATTCACATGGCCTTTTCCGGAGCCGTTGCATTTTTTCTTGTTCGGGTTTTCAAGGTATATGGATTTCTTATGCTTGAGTACTATGACTACGAAATTAGTGTTGATTCTGAGTTTGCTTTGCTATTTTCGCTTACAGTGGTGATCATAGGTATCTATCTATCTCTGTACGATTTGTTTGGTTTTTTAATAAGCAGACGTAATTACTATGGCCTTTTAAAGTCTCGAAATTTTATTGAAAATCCTCAATTGTATTTTTTTTTTTTCCTGTTTTATGTTCTGTTATTCATGTTACTTCAATCTGGTTCATACTTTGTGCTTTATTCACATAGATTTGATTTGTGATAAATTGGGCAGAGATATCCATTTTGTGCTTTGTGTTGCCGTTGTACTCAGCTTCCCATGCTGCATATACATGATTTCATTACTTCTCATTGCCTTCTATGTTTTTCTTTTAAGAGAGATGCTGCTGCTCCGGCTGGGGGCTCCCGCTGGATGGGTTTTTTTTTTTTTTTTAATTTTATTGATTAAGAAAGTATTTTTTAATGATATTGTAGCATTAAAAATGCATAAGAAAAAAATAATAATAATAAATGAAATGGACTGTCGGGATCCCCCAATTGTGGCTGTAGAGCGACCCTTCTTTTAAATGCCAACTGATGTAGTTGGATTATTATTTGAATGTGTAGGTTGTTTCTCCAGTGAAAATGACATTTGAAATGTAAGTGACATAGTTTTTCAATTTCTTCTACCCCCGTCCTTTCTTTTTCTGTTGTTGTCTCCTCTTCTTCATTTGTCCTCTTTCATAAAAATCCTTTATCTTCTCTTTTTAATGGTGAGCAGATATGCAACATGTGTCATACCGATAAGTGCCTTCTTCGCATCAAGTCTTTGGTAAGCACTAAAATCTAACTGAACCATACCTTTCGTTCGAGTCTCTTTCGAGATTTTCCTTCTGCATGTTCTTTTACTTTCTTTTTTCTATGCAGGGCTTGTCTCATTTTTCCCTAGCTTGAATTATGTTATTTGTAATTTGTGATCTTTTATTACTATAAACTAAGAGTGTTTATCGGGCGGTCCGGACCGAAAAAACCGATCAGACTGGCCGGATCAGTTATACTAATCGTGATTCATAATAACTAATCACTATAAGTCTATAACTATATATATTTAGTATCAATATATTAATATATTCTTTAATGTATTATTAATACTATTAAGTATTAAGAGTTATAGTATAAATTATAATATATGTATAATTTATAAATTTATAATAGTATGTATAATTAAATATTTTATGCTTATTTATAATAGTATATTAAGTATGTATATTTCTCAATTATGGATGTAATATATATGGATAATTAAATTATTTATGCTTATTGCTTCATATACAAAATGTTAAAGTCGTATATACCTCATTATGTATTAACATACTTTAAGTAAGTAATAAAGTAATAATTAACATCATCAATAATGTAATTTTCATTTAATTTATTATCATTGACCATATAAAATATTTTTTTATTGTGTTTGTTACATAATCCATATTAACAAGTCATTTTGTTTAATTTAATATTGTAAATAAATTTTTTTTATTAATTGATGTGAAAAAAGAAAAAAAAAAGGCCGGACCAAATTGACCGGACCGGACCGGATCGATGACAACCGGTCCGGTCCGGTCCAACCATGGACCCATGGCCGAACCGGACCGGCCCGTTTACACCCCTACTATAAACGAGTCTCATATTGTTAGAATTTTATGTAAATATACATAGAGGAAGAAACATCTCAAAAATAATCTGTGTAGTTGTTTCACAAGTGAATCCAATATTCAGACCTTTGTTCAATCCGAGTTCGCATTCAGCCAGTGTGTGAGTGTGCTACGTAGATAAATCTAGAGAGCCACTCAAGATACCCACAACCTAAGAGTCTTTCAGAGAACAATATAAAAAGATCCCTAAAACACTCAATCGTGTCTTTGTCAAGAATGAAGGAATTTAAAATTAGTCCTCGTATGGTAACCATCGGCTAACCTTAAAGGCCAGCCTACGTTACCTCCATAACTCCAGGCATAACGCCTAGAGTAATGCCTACCATCGCATTATAGGAAGTGGCAGGGGTACGCCCACTAAAGGCGTCCCTGCTTTATTACAACTCCTACCGCACATAGTGGGCATGCCCCAGCATATATCTCTCAACGTGTCCTCTATCTCATTCATACAAAAAAATAGGTTGTGTGATCAACGAGTACACCTAAAAAAATTGTGTGGGAGCACTATACCAAATCTCTCCCAGAGAAGATCGACATAACAACATCCCTAAAGTTTCTTGTATGCCCTAGACTCATTCGATCGCATCTGATCAAGAATATTCGATCCCTTTTGAGTTTCAAAAACTCAGAACTATGCTTAATTGCTTCTAAGTTATCATGATGTGTTCACAAAAATTGTCACTACCAAATTGTAGCGCCAAAGTTTGATGTTAGCAAATACAACCAAGAATGCATTGTGAAAATAGTCTTCTCTTCGCCCGCTTGTCACTCAATTTTAGTCTAACCGCTTTCCCAGTAATACCCATATAAACCGTATCAAACATGATCATAGACAGCATGCTAGAGTAGTAAACATCAAGGCCTCCAAGTACCGAGCGATATTGTCAAAGGTCAAGAAGGGCATTTAAAAGTAAAATATAGGACTCACACAGTAAATAAACAGGAAACCATCCATTCACTTTCATATCTGATTGCATAAGCACATGTACTATGAAATACATGCTACGATGGATCTCTTTTTCTTAAAAAATGTATGTCCATATCAAATATAGTACAGATCTTAGCCCAGACACAATTTCTATGTCTAACCCGAGTCTCTCCATTTACTTGCCTCCAAAGCGCCAAATAGAGTCTCGCATCTAGCTTCCCACAGGCTATATGGATTGTGAGGTGTCCATGCACGGTAGTTCTCACTAAGGCAACATTTATTTTTGTGTCATACTTATCCCTCTCTAAACAAGTACCAAGTGTATGTGCAATCGCTCGTGTGAGTGAGCCAATCGAAACCTGTTAGCATACCTTGTGTGCATGTACAATTCATGCAATATGATAAAGACAAATTGAAAGAAAATATTATACTGCATTAATATCTCCAAAGAAAGTTTACATTAATGTGTCAACTGAATAAAATTATAATCACAGTCTATGCAATCCTAAACTCCTACCATGAGTCATAAAAGCATCTTTCGCTATGGGCTTTGTCAATGGATCAGCAACCATGTGACTCATAAATAGATGTTTCAGGACCACTTTCTTTTGTGACATCAAGTCTCTAATGTAGTGATATCGAATATCAATATGTTTGGTTCTTCCATGATATTTTGGATCCTTAGCATATGCGAGAGCAACCATGATGTCGCAAAAAATGGTCACTGGATTGTAATAATCTACGCCGATATCTAGGTGTTGAAGGAACCTCCTCAACCAAACAGCCTCCTAAACTGCTGCTGAACATGCTATGTACTCTGCCTTCATAGTGGATAAAGCTATGCAGAGTTGTTTCTTGCTACTCCATGTAATGGCACCATTGTTCAGCAAGAAAACATACCCAGTTGTCAATTTGCACTCATCTAAATTACTGCCCCAATCAGCACCACTGTAACCATTTAGCTACAAACCTGAACCCTGATAGCACAACATATAGTCTGTAGTTCCCTTAAGATATCTAAAAATCTTTTTGACTGCTTTCCAATGGGCCAGTTCAAAATTAGATTAGAATCTACTGACCAAGCCAACTGCATAACACATATCTAGTCGAGTACACATCATTGTGTACAGCAGACTATCAATAGCACTAGCATAAGGAATACGAGTCATCTTCTCTACCTCTCTTGGAGTCTTAGGATACATTTCTTTGCATAAGGTCTCACCTTTAGTAACTGGGTTGTCAATAGGTTTACAATTACTCATTTGGAAGCGTTCAAGGACTTTCTTTATATAAGTCTATGAGACAAACACAGAAGTCTTTTTGAACAATCTTTATAGATTTTAACTTCCAAAATATATTTTGTCCCACTCATGTCTTTCATCTCAAAATTGAGAAACAACTACTCCTTAGTAGAGACAATCATCCCCTTATCATTTCCAGTCATCAGAATGTCATCAACGTATAATGATAACAATACAAAACTCATTTTGGACCGTTTTATATAAACACAGTGATCTTTTACGATTATCGTAAACTCATTCAAGAGAATAGCTCGATGGAATCAGAGATACCACCATCTAGATTATTACTTTAGACCATATATAGATCATTTAAGCTTGCACACTTTGCGCTCTTGACCTTTGACCACAAAGCCTGTGGGTTGATCCATCTCTTCATCTAGTACCCCATTGAGAAAAGTCGTCTTAACGTCTATCTGATAGAGTTCCAAATTCAAATGTGCTACAATGGCTAAAATCATACGAATTAAAGCAAACCTTAAAACTACACCTTTTTTGTTGGGTATATCCTTTCACCACGAGACAAGTTTTATACCTTTCTATTAACCCATCCGCTCTGCGTTTGACCTTTAAAACCCATTTATTCCCAATGGCCTTCCATCCTGGTGGTAGGTCTACCATATTCTAGACCTAATTAATCCTCATAGACTCCATCTCATCATTTAGTGCTTTCATCCACTCATCTTTAGTAGAAGATGAAAAAGCTTCTTGGATGGTTCTAGGCTCATCATCATCTTGCAGCCCCACCATAAAAATTTTTCCTTCAATTCCAAATCGACGACAAGAAACATTTCCACGTAGGAGCACGTAAGCTCCTACATGGTTGAAACTGTTGTGGATAACCAACAAGTGGTATATTGTTACTTGGAGCCAAATCACTCCCACTGTTTCTAGGAGTTTGAAAAGTTACATCACTCTCAACTAGGATGCTAGGAATGGCTTCCTCTTGATTCACAAGTTCTTGGAGTTCCAAACTCATATCAACCTCACATCCAATTGGAAATTCATCCTCGATGAAATTCACATCTCGTGACTCAATTTCAAATATTGTTCTATCAGGTTGTTCACCGATTAATACATATGTCTTAGAGTGATCAGAGTATCTTATAAATGTACATGTCTTCCCTCTATGACCCAACTTTCCATATTTATGAAGTCTGCTGGACCCCATGGCCATAAGTTATTCAACTTGGGTTTCTCACTGGTCCAAAGTTTATATGGAGTAGACGTCACTAATTTTGAGGGCACTCGATTAAGGATGTAGGTTGCAGTCAAAAGTGCATCCCCAATATGATATTGATAGGTTTCCTTGTGCCATCATCGATCTAACCATCTCAAGTAGTGTCCGATTTCTCATTTCCGTCACGCCATTTATTGTGGCAAATATGGCATCGTCAACTGCCTTTTAATTCATTTTTCATCACAGAGCCTTTTAAACTGTTCAGGCAAATATTCACGTCCACGGTCAGTTCTTAGAGCATCTATACTCTTATCTAATTGATTTTCAACCAAATTCACGTATTGCCTAAAGCAATCCAATATTTGAGACTTATGGGAGATCAAATAAACATGACCATATCTTGAAAAGTCGTCTATGAATGTATTGAAAAATACAGCCCCGTGTCTCGCCCTAACACTCATTGGGCATTTTTAATTTTTAAATATATAATTGAACCAAACCTTTCGTTGAGTCTCTTTCCAGATTTTCCTTATGCTCTTCTACTTTATTTTCTATATGCAGGGCTTTTCTCCATTCCCCTTGAATTATGTTATTTGTAATTTGTGATCTTTTATTACTATAAACGTGTGCCATATATTCCCGCCAAAGATTAATTATGGATCTACTTTGCATGCATGTGTTTAGTTGCACAATATCAAGGTGAAATCCTTGATCTTTTTTTATTAGATGTGAGGATTTCATTGGTTTTTGAAGACAGTGAAGTTTTTCTTTATTGATTCTTGGATAGACAGTGAAACTTACTTTAAATATGCGCACGCTTGCATGCGTGCATGTGTGGTAGTTTCAGAAGCTAACTTTGTTGATAGAAGGGCCACCACTGCCTTATCTAGGTTTTGGACTGTTATCAGCGATGAGGTCTTTTGAAACAATCTTGATATTGGTGGATTGACGTCTATTAACAAGTTTTTTCGCTTTTCATGCAGGTTTGGTAACACCGCTTTCTTGCACATTTCTGTGGCCTTCATTCAGATGCTCAAAGCATTAAGTATGTTTGAAGTACCTGCATATTTTGTTACTATCATGATAAATTTCTTTAACTACTAGATCACCATTTATATCTTAATTGTGATGTTTCAGTGCCTATGGCAACATTCATCATGGCTATTATGTGTGGCATTGACAAACCAAGGTGTGACGTGTTCTTGTGCATGTTGCTGGTCAGTGTTGGAGTTGTCATTTCCTCATATGGGGAGATTCATTTTAATGTACTCGGTACAATTTACCAAGTGACAGGCATCTTTGCAGAAGCTCTTAGGCTGGTCTTAACTCAAGTCCTTCTAAACAAGAAAGGCTTAACTATAAACCCCATCACCAGCTTATATTACATAGCTCCGTGCAGGTACTTTGTTTTGAAGCATCTGGGTTTATTTCCTCTTAAAAACATATGCTTAGGATTGCCTTGTTTGATTACACAGATGAGATGAGATAAGATGAAATGAGATTAGATAAAAGTTGAAAGTTAAATAAAATATTGTTAGAATATTATTTTTGTTTGAAAATTTAAAAAAATTGTAATAATTAGATGAGATGAGATAGTTTGTATAACCAAACGAAGTTTTATGGCAGTTGACATCAACCTTTTTAGTTTCTTGTTTTTGGTTTATAAATCTGCAATTTATATTGTAGAAAATATATAAATTTTGGAGGATGAACAATTGTGTCAAGTCTTTTGTAGCTATTAAGTTTTGTTCTTCTTCATAAATCTATATACACAATAATTTTTAAGCGCTTACATTGGTGGGTACCTAACAGTAAATGCTATGGTATGAGCTTCTCACTTGTTGACACTTTCACATGCAGTTTTGTGTTTTTGTTTGTGCCTTGGTGTTTACTGGAGAAGACTCAAATGCAAGTTTCCCCGAACCAGTTTAACTTCTGGATCTTTTTCTCCAATGCTCTTTGTGCTCTGGCCTTGAATTTCTCCATTTTCTTAGTAATTGGAAGAACAGGAGCAGTTACCATCCGGGTTGCTGGCGTTCTTAAAGACTGGATGTTGATAGCCCTTTCAGCTGTCATATTTCCGGAGTCCACAATTACAGGGTTGAATATAATTGGTTACGGGGTTGGTAAGTCTCCATCCTTTTCGAAGTGCAAGCTTTACTTTCACTTCACATTAAAATTCCTTTTTACCCCTACAGCACTATGTGGCGTTTTCATGTACAATTACATAAAGGTTAAGGATGTTCGAGTATCTCCACAATCTGCTGAAAGTATGCCTGTAAGAATCCCTAAGGTCAATCTCATATATTATTTTATATATTAAAAAATTCTATTTATAAGTTGGTGTTCTCTCTCTCTCTCTCTCTCTCTCTCTCTCTCTCTCTCTCTCTCTCTCCTAATAGCTGTGCTTTCAATGTTGGGTAATACAATACATACAGGATTGGAAGTTGGAGAAGAAGTCATCTGACATATCCGTACCAAATGCTGGAGGGAATGGTGGTGACTCTGATTTGGATTTTGATGAAGAAACGCCTCTACTTTCAACATCGAGGTTATCTCACATTGGACGTTCTTCGCAGCTCATGCATGATTCTTGACAGCGTAAAGGCAGGCCAACAATGATAATAATAATCTAAAGGAGAAACCAAGTTATAGGAGGAAGCCAGCTCAGGTGCACCCTAGGCTCAGTTTGGATTCATAAACTTTCTCATCTCACCTCATCATTACAACTTTCCTAAATTTCTATACAAAAATATAATAAACAATTCAACTTTATCAAATCAAAAAATAAAAATAATACTAAAAAAATATATTCTAATAATATTTTATTCAACTATTATCCAAAACATAACGTCTCATCTCGTATAAACTATCTATCCAAACCCAACATAACTCTCCTCCATTCATTCTTCCAGGCCATAACTTGTATTTACTTATATTTATAGCTTGTATTTACTTCTATTTGTAGCATAACGACATAATCAAAGTCTTAAATTTGAAAAATGCTATTCATTATCTTTTAACATTATTTTTCATTATCTCCTAGCATTAACATGTCATCAAATGATTAAGACCCTGTATGGATATAGAGATGATTTCATCTCATCTCATCTTATTATTATAACTTTTTCAAATTCTCATACAAAATATAATAAATAATTCGACTTTTTTAAATTTCAAAACAATAATTATATTAAAAAATAGCATTCTATCAATATTTTATCCAACTCATCTAAAATAATCTCATCTCATCTTATCTCACTATCCAAATAAGCCATAAGTAAATAAATAAACTATAATAATTAATTTTTTAATCATTAGAAGTGGTCACCAATGATGAAAGAATGATGATTAAAAAAGATAATGATGAATAATACCTTTCCTTTTAATTTGGACATGCCTTTTTTTTTTCTAAGGTATATATCTCAGCAAATCTTGTTTTCCCCCTTGGAACCGAAGAATTTGAAAAACCCTTCCAAAAATTTACTGGTATACCCGTGGGGATTCCTCAAAAAGTGGAGAGCAAACTAATTTAGCACAACATGCATACCCATAATCACTGACTAGAAAATATAATTAGCTTGTAGACGCCTACCCAAAAAGCATGCTGTCATTGAAGGGATATGGCATTCAAAACAAAGCAAAAAGGGCTCGCACGTGATTTACACACAACACAGAAGAATCGCAGACAGAATATGCACATAGCAGGCAAGAACCAATATTAATTATGGAAAGTAAATTAGAAAAACAAAAAAGGACAAACGACCTGCAAACGGCATTACTCTGAGAACCCCTTTGCATGAATTTAAAACACAAACCATTATGGGTTGAAAAACTGCTCCGAAATAATGAATCTAAATGAAATGTTCTGCAGCCCACAAAAGCCTCCTTGAGGGAGCTGGAGGTGCCAATCCGGGGATGTCCCTGATGTCTTTGTTCTTGGGATTCACAATCTGAAATGTACATATTGCAGAGAAATATGCAAAGTTTTTGTAAGCTTTGGTGTGCATATATGTACAAAATGCAATCCGCTAGTCCATAACGGAAATAAGCTAAAAAAGCAAGAAATTCATACATTCATTTATAGTCTTAATACTTTAGTTTCACCTTTATTTTTTATTTTTTCTTCCTTCCCTTGAGAATGTTATTTTTTTCTCCAAGGGAGAAAAATAATGTTTTACCCGACCAATACATTTTGATTTCTCCAATAATAGAATTCAATCAAAAAGTTAAATTATTGGGATCAACATGTTGGTCCATGACTCAGAAATTTTGCAGCCAAGTATTCGAGGGTAATAGATAAATGAATTTTACAGCTAAGTATTCGAGGTAATACCTTAACAATAATGATGGCTATCACACCACAGACAATAAGGAATAGAAAAAGCATGATGCATTTATCTGTAGCTACCTGGAATAAACAAATCAAATTTAGTTTCAACAAAATAAATGGAAAACAAGTTGTATTCCCCGGGGCAGGGGGAAGAAAGAACCAACCTGCCTACCAATCTCCTTCACAAGCTGGGAAGCCTTCTTAATTGAGAAGTTAATTGTATCCAGCTCATTAACAATTCGGCCCATTTGGTCGGTCTGCAAAATATCAGTTTATGGTATAGAAGGCTACAAACAGATGGGAAGAAGAATAACTGAGATTACTCTATGGTTATACTTACTTGACCCTTTAATGTAACAGCAGTTTGAGTTCCCACTTCAATTGTTTGTTCAACAACCTAACGGTCAATTTCAAGTGTCAAGAATAATGACAACATAAACATTTTGAGCTGGCACATGTTTCAAAACACTTCACCTTTTGAGTGCGTTGAATGGCCTGATCAGTCTCATCCATTGTCTTTGTTCCAGCACTGATAAGTTCTTGGTTTGTCATTGCTATAGGACAAGACGCGTACAAGTAATTTTTTTAGACCTCTTCTTTGCAAAGAATTACAAAAAGAAATTAATACGTGCATACATACATATGTGCATAAAAATCCAAGGTTCTTTATCTTTCAAATGTTTCATTCACATATATTTCGCAGTCATATGAAGTTTAGGCAACTTATTAAAATACAATCAAGTGTTACTAGAGGTATCTTGTGACAAGAAACTCTGGCTTCAAAGCCTTTTCTCACGTACACAGGTAGCTAATAAAATTGGGAAAAAAAAAACTCAGATTCTCAGGAAATGATTGGACTCACGAAATCCATTTAAATAATGAGGGGAAGAGATGTTTGGATGTCAAGATCACCTCAACCCATCTCAAACCAATCATTGAAGGGACCCACTATTTTAAAACTTCCCATAAAAAGTTAAACCCATCTCAACCTAGTTCATACATTTAAACACATATCTCAACCTATTTACATTCAAACACATCTCAATAAACTCACAAAACACTATTATTCACAAATCAACTTAGATCATCTGAAATCACCTTAGCATCCAAACACAGCTTAGGTGAGTCTCCTTCATTGAGTTCGTTAGTTCTCTAAAGAAGATCAAAGATCATAACCATCTTATAGACCTGAGTAGAAAAATGTAACTCAGATTCTCAGGAAATGATTGGACTCACGGAATCCATTTAAACAACGAGGTGATGACTTAGGCGAGTTTCCTTCATTAAGTTCGTTAGGTCTCTAAAGTAGATCAAAGATCAGAACCATCTAGAGCTCAGTAGAAAAAATATTTCAATTGGAGATGATGATTCTACCATATTATGTCAGCAAAATTTATTACACTTTTCCACAGTCAAAAATTGATCCAAATATGTTTGACAGAGAATTTAGATGAAATGTTAACCTCATCCAAAAAGTTAACTTTTTGCACATATCATATATCCAATGAGGCCTAAACTATGTACTTCACTGTGAGGGATGCTCACCAAATGTATCAGCAACTAAAAATCCAAGTAACCATCATATGCCTCAATCCAAAAACACCATTATTCCATCCAATATTAAGCAAACTCCACAGAATTTTCTTGACTAGTAACGAAATAATTCCAGCCCCTTCCAAACTCCACAGAATTTTCTTTCCAGAGTACCACATCATTATTTCATTTTTCTTATTATTGTTTTCTCTTTTCTAGTGAAGGGGGGTATCTCCAACCCATTCTGGGTCAAGACTAATCCCTACGGATGCATGCAATCTCTTGCTGGAGTCTTCAAATATCAAATGTAGACACAAAACATTAGTAGAATAGTTCTGTCACCGCATTCCGACAACTCTCCTGTATGAAGATGGATCTATTCCAGAGCCAAGGTTGTGTCAGTTATCATTGCATCGGTTGAAGCTTTTGAATTAAAGGAAAATTGGCATAGATACAGTTAACACAGAATCAGTTGATTGACAGCTAATAATATATCAAGTTCAAAGTGCATCCATAGGTCTAGCACAAAACATATTCATCAATGGAACATATTAGCACAGCTATTTTCAGGTAATAATATCAAACAAGTTGAAACTAATCTGTGAATCATAGTGGAGATGGGTCTCACATGATGCTACTTGAAAATTGTCATCAGCCGTAGGTTCACTAACCCCTGCTCCCATATCAAAGAGTTCAACTCTCTTATTACCAAGGGTATTCATATACCTGTGGTTCAGCAAAATAGATTATTACATATGCATTTGAAGTCCAACAATACCCAGCAGATGAAGAGTGGACAGAAATTTTGTTAGATTTGCTAGCTGAAAGTAAATTTTTAAAATTTTTTAATTTAGTTGTCAAATTATAAGTGATAAGCTAACCGATCAAAAAAAACTTATATGTGATAAGCTGAATATTTTCTTTCATGGTTCAAGTAGTATCATTCCAAAACAAGTTAACCCCAGACAGAACAGATCCAAACTCCTGACCCCTAAAAAGAAAATGAATGTCAACACTCACGTTTTTCTCAATGCCACGTATGAATTCAGCTCTTTGATCTGCAAATGTGAAGTATTGCAACATAAGCTGAGTTTCAAAACACAAAACACAAACAGCATCAAAAGTAAGCAGTACCAACATGGCACACAAAAAAGCAGTGCATCATTTACATGATGTATGACAGACATACATGCATGTGTGTGTTTATAATGCATGTGTCTATTCATGTCATTAACACCAAAAAAAAACATAGAAGGTTCCAAATACTGACCATAGACTGCTTCTCATCATTGAGTTGCTTATTAACCTCAGGAGGATTTCTCCCTTCCTCATCTTTAAGTTCACGATCAAATTCCTTAATTAATCTGAAATGAATTACTAAAATATGAGTTAATAGCGTATAGATCAACACACAAATCTCAAGAATTGTTATCCAAAATATTCGTACATTAGTTTTTGGTACATGACAAATGGTTGGACACTTTCCTATCCTCCACACCAAAGTTCAATGCACAAATGTTTGATGAATGGCAAACCAGATTTTTTTTTTTTTTTTTTTTTTGTTGGGGCAGGGGAGTTAAGGATATAAACGATGCTACATATAAAATAAGTAAAATCCCATTCTCTGAAGAATTAGAATCCAACATGAAAGACCCAGTGGCGTACCTTTTACACTCCCTCATTTTTCCTGTAAGTTCTTCCAGCTGTTTACTTTGTCTATTAGAATCTTTGATCTTATCAAGCCTCTGGAAGCCATTTCTGAATGCAAAGAGGTAAAGCATCATAATCATCAACCAGTCATCCCAGCAATGTATCCAGACAATCATTAAAGAATTACAAGTATCTATCCTGCAGCTCCCAAACAAAAGGGAGGCCGGATAATCAACATAAAGTACTACTTAAGAAATTGTATAAACAAATTCAACATATTAATAACAAAATAAAAACGTGAACTACAGTAATGATGTCTATGCGAAATCAGAAACAAGTAAAAAAATGATATTAAGAGAGTATACAGCATCCCAGAGGAGTACGAAATTATTATATCTACAGAATGTGGGGCGTCCAATGTTTTGAAAATCATCACGCCTTAATTAATTCATTTATATAAATTAAAACACTATGTAAATGGGACATACCACCCCTAATTCACTTGAACTGAACATTAAACTAAGAGAGAAAGTTTAAACCTTTAAAAAATTGCAGGACTACCTAAATCATATAATTCATACACGACAGAGATTTCCTGCAAATTGGGTTGGAGGAAGTTCAGTATAAAAAATTGTCATGTATCCCTTGAGCATGTGAGAAGTACATGTTTTTTTAATGGACGTGTGCCAATTTTTTAACTTTGAATTTTAAAAAGACATCTAAATGTCACATCATCAATGGACACTAGTCAATTTTATAAATGTATTGGAGGAAATAGGAAAACTCTCTCCTGTCAAAAACATCACTTTCAAAATGAACAATGTGATCAGTTGAAACTTTCATATTTGAAACTTTTGGATAAACATGGTAAAAATCTTCCCTTCAATCGAGCTTTACTAGTAGGAACATGGTTGTGGTATTACCAAAAGGAGAGGGCGGCTTTGCGGAAAGTAATTGACTCCAAGTTTGGTAGTGTATAGGGAAGATGGTACTCAAATGAGGTACATAGTTCATATGGGGTGGGTCTGTAGAGATATATCAAAAAAGGATGGAGGATTTTCTCTAGACACACTAGACTAGAGCTAGGGCATAGTTCCAAGATAAAGTTCTAGCATGATTTCTGGTGCAGGGATAGGGCTCTCAAGAATGCTTTCCCAATTATCCATAGGATTGCACGCGAGAAGGAGCCTTCAATGGTTGATGCATTAGAATTGTTTTGTGGCTCTCTTTAGTAGAATGTAAGGCCTCGTTTGTTAGAATATGTTAGAATATATATTTTTAATATTATTTTTGTTTTGGAATTTGAAAAAGTTGAATTGTTTATTTTATTTTGTATGGAAGTTTGGGAAAGTTGTAATTATTAGATGAGATGAGATGAGTTGAATTGAGAAGAGTTGTGAAAACGAAAGAGGCCTAAGTTTCCTTAGAGAGTTATTTGACTCTAAATAGGCTCCCTCACTGATTTCTTGAACTTATTGTCCTCTATTGATTTTGGAGTTGGAGGCTCGAACAAGATACTAAGGAGTCCTTCCAAGAAAGGGAAATTCACTGTAAGTTCGTTTTACAAGGCCCTCATCTCTCAGGTGAGTTCTTCCTTTAGATGGAAAAGTATTTGGAGGAGTAAGGCGCCACTAAAGCAACTTTCTTTGCTTGGACAACTTCCTTGGATTTTTTTTTTTTTTTTTCAATCGGTAAACAAAATTTTATTGAGCATAAAATAAACAAAGGCCCAAGTGTATAGGACATATACGAGAGTGTCGCCTATGCATGCAAGTTTAACAATACAAGGAAGTCACGAAAAGATATGCCATTAAAATCAATTACAATCGACCAAGGGAGTAAAATATTGAAAAACAAACATCTAATCTCATCCATTAACCGCTCTCGATCTTCAAAACTTCTTGCATTCCTCTCCCTCCAAATACACTGCCATAGACAAATTGGGACTATCTTCCACACTATTGCAATCTGTGGGTTGCCCCAGATGCCTCACCAAGAAGCTAGGAGATCAATTACCATTTCCGCATCACCCAAGCTAAGCCTATCCGAGCAAGGAAGTCATTCCACAAGGTCATAGAAATCTCACAATGAAGTAATAGATGATCTACGGACTTTCCGTTCTTTTTGCACATACAACACCAATCCATGACTATGAAGTGACATTGCATTGTGAGCAGCCAAAGGATGATAATTTCCAAGCTTTTTTTTATATAATTAATAAGAAATTTTATTACCAAAAATAGGTAAAGCCCAAGTACACAGGACATGTACAAAATAAATACCTACTACACTCGAAAGCAGGAGGAAAAAAAAAAAAAAGGAAGCTATTACAAATCCAAAAAATTATCATCATTCAGTACAAGAGTCTTAGCTCTCACATATACAAAGTATTAGATAGTAAGTTGAGATGAAAGTTGAATAAAATATTATCTTTTTTATAGGTAAAATATTGTTAGAATATTATTTTCTAATATTATTATTGTTTTGGGATTTGAAAAAGTTGAATTATTTATTGTATTTTGTGTGAGAATTTGGGAAATGTGTAATGATTAGATGAAATAATATGAGTTAAAAGGCTTTTTGTATCCAAACCTCCCCTAAAGAAAAAGTCCCTAAGTTCTCCCATAGAACGTTCTGTCTTCAAAGCATCTTCCATTCCTTTCTAGCCAAAAACACCACATCTAGCACAAAGGAATCATCTTCCATATGGCAGTTACATGTTTTCTTCCCTCAAAATCATACCAACCTACAAGCTTCTAAGCTCATCCATTGACCACTCTAGATCGTCAAAGCTTGGTGCATTCCAGGAGCGATCACAGATGAGTGCTCAATGAAAAATTTTAGCCCTTGACAACCTAAGGAAGGCCAGATCATTGTGATGGATGGATTGGAGTTGCATGTGCAAGAAGAGTGGGGAATAAGTTGATCACCTAGTAATTGATTGTTAGGTTGCTAGAACCCTGTGGAATGACTTCTTTGGCAGAATAGAATTAGCATGGGTAATGCACAAGAGGGCGGTAGACCTTTTTACAATAGTGTGGAAGATAATTTTCATGTCTTTTTTTACTTATAAAAAAAATTCATGTCTTTTGTGGTGCATTTGGAAAGAAAGGAATGGCCAGCATTTTGAAGATCAAGAAAGGACATTGGATGAACTTAAGAGCCTTTTTTTCGACACTTTGTTCCTTTGGGCAATAGCTAGAGATTTCAATGGACTAAGCTTTCAAGACTTCTTGTATCTACTTCAACTTATGAGATGTCACCTCTTGCATACGGCTAGTGTACTCGAGCTATTCCTATTCTTTATTATCAATAAAAATTTTGCTCACATATAAAAAAAACTTCTTACACATTCGTTCAAGATGGGACTTTCAAATAAACATGGAAGTTTTTTCATTTTTGCTTGAGATGGAACATTGATTGGGGCCATAAGAAAACTGTAAAAACTTAGTTACACAAGAACTTAAATGTAAGAAACCTAAAGGTTAAAAAATAAATTAAAAGAGAGATGGAAGCTTTTCAAAGAATTGTACAATGCCAAGTACATCTGGTCAAGAAAGAGATGTTGGATGGGAAAGGGTAGAGGGCAAGATGACACTACTTTAGCCACACCAATTTACCTAAAAAACACTTATTTTACTGTACGCACTTATTTTACTGTACATGCACAATACACTATATAAATCGTGTGAGGTCTTGTGTATTTGGGCTATGCCTATTTTCGTATGAATAAAATTTCTTTTATATATAAAAAAATATTAATCGTGTGAGGCAAACATTGCAAACCTCAAATGTAGCCATATCAACCTTCTTCCACATGCAGGAGAATCAAATTATCCTCCTCTCAAAGTAGAGTTATGCCACTTACTTTTCTATAAGTAGAGGTACTAAATTTTATTATAAGCACCAGGGGTGCAGCCCAAGTAATATAAAGGGGAACGTGTATCTTAAGGATGGGTGGACATTTGCACCTCTTCTTTAGAGATGTCTAGACATTTTTTGAGAGAAATGACTGATAGTCACAACATCCATTCAGTATCAGTAACAGCAAGTTCCCCAGTATCATTAATTCAATTTTAGTCATTGCTAGAAGCATTCATCAATAAATCTACCGATACAAAACAAAATTACACCAGCGTTGTGGGAAGGAACTATTCTTTTCTTCAACTTTCAAATTAGATAAATACTGAAAATGCACTTCACTGTCTTCCGACTCTTATCTAACAGATAAATATTAATACCAGCACATCACCATACTAACAACTGAAAACTACACCCTCCAGCTTATGTGCCTTTGTACTCTATTTTCTTCTTTAATACGCTTTCTCACACAATTATTACTAATCTGATTGAACCCATCTAACTGTTCCATTATCCCCAACACAAGTTTCTAAAGAGCTGCCTATGCATTCTTATAACTTAGCAGCAGTAAATGACATGAGATTTAAGCACAGGTATGTGCTCTCCTTGGAGAATAACACAATTAGGTGCGACAACCAAAGTTAGCTACCTTGACATAAACCAAAGGCATCCACGATAATAATATACCAACTGTGCACGAAAAAAGTATTCAACGCTCCAACCAAGAAATATTGGCAGCTAAGAGAGCACAATATTACTTAGCACCAAGCAAGAATCTTTTTGGCATGGCAATGAAGTAACCCTTTTCGGGAATAGGCATAGTCTTTTGTTAATAACTAATATGCATAGTCAGTAGCCAAGAATCACCATCTAGCACTAAAGGTATCGAATAATAGACGCATTGCTCTGGTCACAAAGCCAAATGCTCTCTTTCATTTAGCTGAGTGTTCGTGGAGAGTAATTGGTTCCCACCCCTATTCTTTGAACCTCGTGTTTTCAAACAACGGACTCATCGAAACCTAGTTTCCAATTAAAGCCAAAGAGAAATATTCATAACCATATCACAATAATCATGCATATCACAGAGAGAGATAGAGAGAGATTAATGGGGAACATACGCAAGGGATCGGAAATTATCGCGGATTTCACCGTGGATCTGCTCCAGCTGAGGGCCCATCGGCAAGTCGCTCCCCATTGTCGCCGGAGACTAACCCCACCACCTCCACAAACTTTTCGGCGAACCAATCCCGACCAAAAACCTCCTTACTCCACGGATTCGAATAATAAAAAAAACTTTATGACATCAATAAACTTCTACTGGTTTTTGCTTCCGAATAAAGGTCGATGGAGTTTTTGGGAGAGGGGGGGAAAAAAGAAGAAGAAAAAACCCCCCGGTGGAAAACAATCCAGCTGCTAGTTTTCAAATGAAATAAAAAAGAAGAAGAAAGAAATCGAAACGATTGAGACTTGAGAGAGACAACTTTGGGGCAAAATGCAAACAGTATTTTTAAAATTTTAAGAATGCAGAGAGAGAGAGAGACAGACAGAGAGAGAGAATCGCTCTTTGTGATGACGCGGCTATATGTTTAGGGAACAGTTGACACCCTGGCAATAATTACTTCTTTTTTTTTATTTTTTTTCTAAGCAAAGGAGAACTTATTTTTTCAAATTTAAAAATGTATTCAATCGAGCATTAGAATTGGTTTCAATATATATATATATATAATCATATTTTTTAGAAAATAATTTTGCATATAAAAAAACTCTCACACTGAATTGTGTATTTTTGAGTTAAATAATAATAAAATTTTATTATTTTCTCATTTTTCTAATTTTTTGTTTATATCTTGCAATTAGCACCTATGCAAATTTTATCATTTAGCACTCCCTAGAGTTTTTTTCTTAAAATTCTATCGGTTGGTGGAGAGAGAGAGAAGGAGAGAGAAAAAAGTAATAAAATAAGATTCAAAGAGTGAACAATACATCTTTAAATTTGTAAAAATATTATTCATGACTATGTAAATTTTTAGATATGCATAATCTAATGCAGGTAAATTTAAGATCATATTATGCAAACATATAGATACATATATAGATGCATAATCTAATACTAGTGCTTTAAACAAAAAAGAGTAAAGTGATCTATTTAGTGAGGGTAATATTTTCCTTTTTTTAAGAAAAATATAACATAAATTAAATTAAATGGTTACAAAGATATAAGATTTAATAGGATGAGAGTCTCCAACAATCATCCCAAAGTAAGCAAAAGCAACACCAGAATATAAAAATAAAAAAGCGAGTTCTCGAGTCAATCTCTTGACTCTAACCCATTTCCCACAAAGGGGAAGTCGCCTTAAAGCGATTATAATATAGTCTAATAAACAGATTATAACACTACGGTTAAAAGTCGTAATTGAGAGGAGTGTGTTGTATTTTGTTGGTCTGATCCGATTGAAGGAGACAATCACGACCATTTTGCTGGTCTGGTCCGACTCGGATCTAAGAGATACGAAATTGCTAATCCTAATGGAGCCGCATGGTGGCAAAAGATTCCTCCTGGGATGGCAGCATGAGATCTCAAGTGCACTTTAAGCCAAGCGTGAGACACACAGGGCACTTGCTTGGACAATTTTTTCTTTTTGTCTAATAAATCAATGGCTGGGGAGTCTAATGGTGGGGTGGGTGGCACTCATAGAAGGCCAGAAAGCAGGTAAAAAAAAAATTGATAGACATGACTGACGGTTGCTAAACAAGCGAAGAAGGGAGTGGGCGGAAAGGCTGAGATCGCTGGCTACTTGGATAGAGAGAAAGTGGTCTGGAGAGAGAAAACGAGCCCTGATTAATGCTCCTAGTTTGACCGCATTGGGAGGGCAATGTTACTTGTACTTGGGATGTTATTTTCAATTTTATTTTATTAGTTTTCTTTTAAATTTTAAATTTATAAATTTTAACATATTAATAATTGATACATCAATTATTAATTTCTATGTAAATAAAAACATTATCTATTTTTAGATAATAGTAATTACAGTGCTCGGAGGCAAAAACACTAAAACAAAAGAGAAGTTAATAAAATAAGAATGTTTTGGGCAATTAACAATATTATTTATCTTTATTTTTTTCGGATAGCAAACAAGAATGACAATAAGATTTTCAAAAGATGATGATTTAGACTACGTTTGAATGATGAACTGAGTTGAATTCTTTATAAATAGTAATGAGTAGAGTCTCAAGAGTTTCTACCGAGAAGTGCAAAAATACAATTTTTTTATTTTGTGTCTTTTTTTGAAGCATTTTTTTTAAATCACTTTAAACATTTTTTTTAAAAAAAGAAAGAAAAAATTCACAAATTCATTTAAAAATACTTCTTTAACAATGAAGTAAAAAAAAAAAAAAAAATGGATAGCTTTTATCTGATGCATGGTCGGTAGATGCATCATTTTCCTTCTCCTGGATCCTATCGTAAAATTAAGAAACGTAAATCCTAAGCACGCAAATCTTGCCGATTCTTGCATGTCTCATGTTATTATCGCGCGCAACTTCCAAATAGTATGAAAATCTTGTCCATATCCCCCAAAAACAAGTAAACTATGCTGTTCACCACATTATTAGTGATTATACCCACTTGCCAGCTCTCCTCTCACTTTAATTTATGACTTCTATATATATAGATATATATATATATATATATTTATATATATATATGACTCGAACAATAATTATATTTTTCAGCTGGGTTAATGTCGAGTTTTACGGGTTTGCACTGAGTCACCCTGCCATCCATCATTCTTCAAAAGTATATATAGATATAATTTATAACAGATTTACTTCAACAACTGATCTGCATTATTATCAAGTGATCTTTTTTTACAAAAATTCGTGATTTGTTTAATGAAAATTATACTTATCATCCCCTACACCATTAAAGACACTCATAAAATAAAGAATATAATATAATTATAGAAAAGATCTAAATATTCAAAAATATAGATATAGAATATTATAGATATTCCAATGGCTGCCCAAGTAATAAGGAAAAGGAATTGTTATAAATAATGATAAATATAGTTGTTGAATAAAAAAATACTCAAAATTTGAATTTGTTTTTTCAATTGGTATTAATGTGTTTATCCTTGAAATTTAAGAAAATGCTTTTATAAACATATGTACATGAAAAAATAACATATTTCACTGCCACACACGGACTAGAGATCGAGGGTTCTGATTATCCTCTTGTGGTACAATAGTAGTCATCGAAAGAACATCCAAATGCTATGATTTTCGAGACTTTCAATTTTCAGGATTTCAATGTTGAAGGATCATCACTGTATATTAGTATAAAGATTAATGCTACTTATCATCTTAATTTTTATTTTTTTATTAGTTTATTATGTGATATTAAATTATTAGAAATTTTTTATTATATTTTACTTATAAATTTATCATCTAATGACGAAATATTTTCCGATGCATCAAATAAATTAATCAGTCGGGCCACAGGTTTCGCGAGACCCGGGTTGACTCGAAAAATGACCCAATTAATAAAGTTCATGTAAAATTGATTCAAGTAAAAATTTTGTGACTGTAGTTCTACCGTTTCATGTAGTGCTCGTGAGGTCATGTAAAAAAGAGCAACGTTACGTACAAATGGAGACTGTATGTATAAATCTAATCAATTTTATTTTTAAAATTTTTTAAAATTATAATAAGATTCTTTTCAAAATGATATTTTTATTTATTTAATTAAGGATTAGTACATGTAATCTCTATTTAGAAATTGCAAATAGAATTTTTATGACAAAAATTGTCAACCTTACTTGTGTGTAGAAATTCAAATTAACAAACTTTTAATGTTATTGATAATATTATGATTAAATTTTAATAAAATATTATTCTTGCTAAATTCAAGAGATAGTGAAAGTGTTTGAGAATGTTTGTAAATAATAATGAAAAAGTAATGATAGAATATTGGATAGTAATAAGAAATAATGAATAATAATAATAACTGATATTGAACCGAATCACTTAAATCTTGATATTTTGTGTGTAATTGTCGTCATTTCTTTTATTTACTTCCGCTGTTATATTTCAAATTAGCTTTTAATAACTTATTTATCCCAAAAATATCTTGCATGGGTCACTAACATAAATTGATGGATTTAGGATTGCCAAGATAGTCCAATACCATCAACTTGACCTTTCGTCTTTATACTTTGTTACTTCAAAAATAATGATTTTTTTTTTTTTTTTTGATCGTGCATACCATACCAAGATAGTCAATTATCGTCTATCTTTTTTTTACACATGATTTTCATTTTGTTTGTTTTATATTCTTTCTAGCTCATTTTTCTCGATTGCTTGTGTTTTGAGGTTGATGAATATGAGACTGAAAACTAGAGATCACCTTGGGTTCCAACCATCAAGATCAACCTTGTGCAAACTTTGCTTTTTGTTGGTCATTTATTAGGTAATCTTGCACATGAAAGGGTATTTCCTTTCTTCAACCGTGTAGATGACAAAGTAACAAACTTTTGATAAAATACCTCCCACTTGCAATTAAGACCCTTTTTTCCAACTTTAGATATATTATTTACGTATCAACTGAGTAAATCGACGCACCCTTCACCATAAATGATCCAATCACAAGTGACTATTTTGAAAAAAATCTATTTATAAGTGATTATCAACATAGCCCTTTTATTCGTATCCCTACATCACAAATTATACTTGATTTTTTTTTTTTTTTTTTTTACTAAATTAAAAGAATTTTTTTATTCATTATCCATACACTACATATTTAATGATGAATAGAATTTATATGGTACGTCATTAAAAAAGTAGCATGCATGACTTGTATAAGTAATTTCAACGACACAACGATAAGACTACCACATTGTCTATACTTCTAGATTACTTAATAATTCTTCGTATTTACACTTATTTATAAGTGGGCAAACTTATTTAAATACCTTGTGTATATAAAAGAATCATGCTAATCGCAGTCCAGTACTTGCAGTTGGGCGTGATCGCTAGTTTATTCAATTTTTTTATATATATATTTTTAAACATTTAAAAAAATTACACAAATATATTAGTAGTAATTTTTTTAAATATTTTTTGAAAAATGTATTAGCAGTAAAACATAAAAGACAAACTAGAGGACAAACTAACAATTTTCCTTCTGTAAAAAGGCAAAAGCTGGTTGACGACTGGTACAGAACAGACTTGAGCACTAGTAATGGTAGGGTTTTGTTATATAACTTCTTACTATTTACCTACACTTCACATTTCATATTTTTTAATATTTTTTTGAAATTATTTTTTGAAATTATTTTAAATTTTTTATTTACTATTCATATAAAAAAATTGATAAAAAAATTTAAAAAAAAGGTGGAGTGTAAAATGTGGTGAATAGTAGGAGATTGTGAAGATTATTTGGTAACAGTATAGGAAAACAAAAATTCTTCTTAACCTCCTACTATTCACCTATACTCTATATTTCATTTTTTTTTAAATTTTTTTCTTTTATCAAAATTTTTTTATATGAATAGTTAATAAAAAATTTGAAATATTTTAAAAAGAATAAACTCAATTTTTTTTAAAAAAATTTATTAAAAAATTAAAAAAAATAAAGTGTGGAGTATAGTAGAGGTTGTATAGCAAAACTCAATTTTTTGCTTACAAGCTACTGTGTCTTTACATATTTGGATAGTTAATGTTGGCCACCTATTGACTATTTTATCACTTATTTCTCTCTTAACATAAGGCAAAGCAATAACTCAATTACAATTAAATTAAAAATTAACATATGGTTAGTATAATTGTAAAATATGAAAAAACAAATTGTAAAATTTTATTATTATTAAAAAATAATATTTTATTATTATTTTTGCTACTAAATGAATAATCCAACATAGAAATCTCTCTTGAATGACAAAAATAAGCAAAATATATAATTTTAGTCAAATTTTATTTTTGTATGTGCCTACACTAGTGCTAAAAAGCCGATGGGTTTGGCGCGGTTTTAATGCCAAACAGACGTTCACCATGAGAGGAAAGAACCGGTCAATTGGGGGAGAAAAAATAGATATTATCGGTTTGGTTTCTCGGTCTACCGTCGGTGTCTTTGTGATGGAGGAGGGATGTCTTCGATGTTTACCATGAGATAGCAAAAGAAAGTTGCAGGCGAAATGGCGACTAGGGAAGGAAGAAGGTGCGAGGAACTAGAAGAGGGTCTAGGGGTTTATTAAATCCATTTTGAATCGACGCTATTTCATATATATTTTTTAAGTTTCAAGGGGAAAAATAACGTCGTTTAACTTATTTAAGTGAAACGATGCCATTATATATATTTAAAAATATATATAGGGTCGATCGGTTTAACAGTTTTTCAAGCGTTTGAACCAACGCCAAATTGGTCAATATTGATTTTCATCAATTCTTGCCGCCCTCTGATCAGTTCCTTGCAAGTTCCGGCCAGTTCCTTGCCCCAATGGCCGGTTTGATCGGTTCCTGGCCAATTTAGGCTGTTCCTTTTAAGGGTGATAAATGGTCGGTCTGGACCGAACAAACTGACCGTTTTGGTCCAGACTGGATTGGACCGAGGTCTCAATCCGTGTTTTAGAAGACCAAAAAGTTTTGGTCCGATCCACGATCTAGGATTTTTCCATTTAGGATTGGACCGAATGAAAAAAAAAATATTTATATAATAATTGTACAATTAACAATATACAATTTTAAATATATTATTAATACTTGTTAATATTCTATAAATTAACAATATTTTATATATATCTTCATCTAACCTATCACTATTAACATTATAAAATTTTAAGTATCTTATTAACACTTGTTAATATTCTATCAATTAACTAACATATAATATCAATTAGTTAATTATATCGTAATTATATAAATTAATAATGTAGTTTTTATCTAATTTATTATCATTGACCATATAAAATACTTTTTTATTGAGTTTGTTACATAATCCACATTAATAAGTTACTTAGTTTAATTTAGTATTTTAAATATTTTTTTATTAATTGATTTCAAAAAAGAAAAAAAGAAAAATATAATTAGGCCTGAGCGAATGGACAGATAGCTACAGGCCCGGTCCGGAAAAAATAATAGACCGAAAATGGCCGGACCGGACCGATCGATTTGCACCCTTAATTACTGTACACCTCTAGCCTACACCATTACTAATGCTATAAGAACTGAGTATCTATGCATACGGAGAAGCTCCAATATCTAACCAAAATATTGAAATCACATGCACTTGCGTTTATTTCACCTCCAAATGTCCCATGGTAATTTTTTTTTTTTTTTTAATAACCTCACGGTAATTAAACCAAACCCAACACAAAAAAATAAAAAAACAAAGAAGAAGAAGAAGAAGAAGAAGAAGAAGAAGAAGAAGAAGAAGAAGAAGAAGGAAAGTGTGTGCATTTAATGACTTTGAAGTGAGATCCCACGAGTTGTGTGCATTTAATGACTTTCTCGCTTTAAATTCTAGAACTTAATATAAAATCTAAATTATGTTTGGTACATTTGACTTTTGAGGGAATGTTTAATTTGTTTTTAATTTGTTTTATCTAATAGGAGAGGTGAAATATTTTAAGAAAAAAATTCTATTTATTATTTTCACACCCTATATATATATTATTAAATGTGTTATATATAAATTATGTATAGAAAAATTCAATAAGTTTTAAAAAAATAAAATAAAAAATAATTTTAAAAAAATAAAAAAATATAATATGTAATGTGTAGAACATGATGAATAGTAAACTTTAAATTTCAATAATAAATATTATTTTCTATTTTGAATTATTATTTGGTTGACTAATTTATTTTTAATCTTATTTAAAAAACTACTAACATCACTATTCAACTACCTCGTACTAGTAGGCCAAGTTCAACGTTTTGCGTAACGTTTCGAAATTG
>QEOT01007479.1:1196-43027 GCA_003123785.1 Pterocarya stenoptera
GCTTACTGAGTATTCGACTCATTTTAATTTTTATATATGCCCCTCCCCCACAGGAACTGAATGAGCAGAACCTATCAAGACAGAGATGGCCCAAGGGGAAGAGCACGGAAGTCTAGGCACGAAAGTTTTAATTGTATGAAATGCCTTTTTATTTTAAGATTGATGTTTTTTACTGTAAACCTCTTTTATTCTCAAAGCACATTTTATTTGATAATGTAGAGTCTTGCACCTTGGGTATGGAAGTAAAAATTTTTAAAACGAAAGGTAATTTCCATCGTTTTTTTCTAAAATCATTTTTAAAAAAATCTCACTACAAGGATGAATGTTACAATGGCCCAACCCAGGATAAATAATCTTCAACGGGGCCCATGGGAAGAGTCCTCTGGAAGCAACCTACAAAATGGATGGTGCTGCAGGGGATGAGAGTCATCAATCTGAAGGCCCCTCGAGTAGTGTACAGCCCTCAAGTGCCCACCTGCATAGCTGGCGTAATATGTGGGGAACCCTTGATCGACTGATAGGAAAGATATCAAAGGACCATCAAGAAGATAGTATGAGAGAAGAAGTTTAGAGAACCAAGCCTTATTAATAGCTCCACTACATGGGCAACACGCCACATAAATGATGCTATCGCAGAGCTACGCCGCATTAAAAAACTTTGACATGAGGAACAGTACGAAGGAAGCGGACTTCATGGAGGCAGGCACAATCTGTTCCCCCAAACTTATAGTATAAATAATAGATCCCATGTAGGAAAATATCTCTCTCGGATCCCTAAACTCCTTTATTTATTTACAAACTTTCAAGAATATTTTCTCGTTTGTTTTCAAAGATGAGATGAGATGAGTTGAGATTAAAGTTAAAAAGTAAAATAAAGTATTGTTAGAATATATTTTTTAATATTATTTTTGTTTTGAGATTTGAAAAAGTTGAATTGTTTATTTTATTTTGTATTGAAATTTAGAAAAGTGTAATGATGAAATTGAGATAAGATGAGATAAGATGAGATGAGATATTTTCTGAAACAAACGAGGCCTTACTAACTTTGGCTACAGAGGTTCTCTGGCTCCAAGGCTACCCTATCCTAGTGGCACTACTCTTGACCTTTTTTAGGCCTATTTCTAAAGACCTGAGTTGTCAGAACTTAGCATAAAAGTGCATGAAACATGGCATTAACACACATTATCCATGCACATGACTTAAATTGTAAGATTTGATTTGTAAGATTTAAATTTTAAAACTTCTCTTCCAAATCAAATTATGTTATGTAAGTACTTTATTAGGTATGTTATTCACATCGGCTTATAAATATAACTTTTCAATTTGCAATTTTGAAAGGATGACTATATAATAAGAAAAATATTAAATATACTTAAGAAAAACTTATAAAAACTTATTTATCTACATGTCAGTTACTGAGATGCTGAAAATAATGAAATCTAAAATTCAAAATTTTGATTTTAAAATAAAGCTAATAAAATGAATATTGTAAGTAAAATTGTAAGTATATGTAACTTATAATTTTATTTATTATTTTACTTACATAACTCATTTTGCTAGTTTTCTATTGAAATTTAATATTATGATTTTTAACATATTAATAATTGACATATAGAGAAGTAAGTTTTTCTTTAAGTACATTTAACATTTCCCTGATAATAACATAATAATAATTATAAGAAAAAAGATGTAATGGATACCAGCTTACGTACAAATAATCGGCGGTGAAATTATAAAAATAATAAAATGTAATTTACGGAAGGCCAGGACCTGAAGGAGATGGACAATTTCAAAAGTGCCCCCGTGTGTAATCCAGGTCCCACATTCCATGTGAAGTCCAACCCAATTGAAATCATAGCCATGTGCATCATTAGGCAATACATGTCAGCAGTTTGGCAGCAAGTGGTTGGGCCACGTCATCAAGCGAGCAGGCAAGTTTTTTTCATAGTCATACCGACTCATAAGACCCACCTCCCCCCAGCCTGGCCTAAGCCCAAGCTTAAGCTACCTTCTCCGCTTGAACAGAAATGCCACTTTGACCGATTCCCTGACCATTAACATTGGTCTGATCAAATAAAAAAGTTAATTAAAATTTAGATAATTAATATAAAAAATAATTCATATTAAATTAATCAAATCTAAAATAAGATAGACTTTTATTATAGTTGTTGACTAAAGATAAAGAACCATTATTAATTTATCAAATATTAAAATATTAATTTTTCCCTCTAAATAAATATTAAAATATTAATTTCTCACTCCAATAAAAATAATATTTGGTTTATAATTAAAAACTTTAAATAGAATTTTAGATGAGTTTAATCAAATATTATTTATTATTAACGTTAAATAACTTTTAAAAATATGATTTTTTTAATATTAATTTAATTAAAATATAATTATAATTAATATTAAATTGATAGAATTATAAAATGTTATACACATAAATTAAATAAAAAAATTATTAATTAAATAATATTTTATTATTATATAGAAAATGAATAGTTAATTTAATGTGATAATTAAATTTAAATAAAATAAATAAATATAAAACAAATATGATATTTATTAAATTTTAAAAATACAATCAATGCTAATGCTCTAATTCTTCTTTCTGTCTGTAGCTATATTTATTTATTATATCTGATTCACAACCCAACTGCCTTGTTTTATTTAAAGAACTCAAAGCTAATAAACTTTTCAACTATTGAGCATAGCTCTCCTCTCTCTCGCTCGCTCTCTCTCTCTCTCTCTCTCTCTCTGTGTGAGAAAGAACAACTCTTCTCACCATGAGCAACATAAGCATGGTAGAGGCAAAGTTGCCTCCGGGATTTAGGTTTCATCCAAGAGATGAAGAACTTGTATGCGATTACTTGATGGGGAAGGCCACCTCGCACTCTGGCTCTCCTCTTCTTATTGAAGTTGACCTTAACAAGTGCGAACCCTGGGATATCCCTGGTAATTATCTACTCCTATTTTAGTTCATTTATTCATCGATCCCCTCATCATCATCATCTTGGTTACCCAACTTAAACTCCGATTCTCTTAAGATATATTTCTATGTTTGTAATTCTCTGGAGTCTAGTTGGGGCATTTTCATCTTATTTTTAAATGGAAACGTCTTAACTACACTATTTTATTTTTGCAATGAGATAGGAAGAATTGAGAAAAAATATAAAAGTTAAATAAAATATTGATAGAATATATATTTTTTAAATTATTTTTATTTTAAAATTTAAAAAAATTAAATTATTTATTTTATGTTATTAAAAAGATTAAAAAAATTATAATAATTAATTGAGTTGATATAAGACGGGAATAATTATGAAAATAAATGACTTCTAGGTCAAACTTTTATCATCTTCGAAGAAAGATAATTCTTTGCTTAGCCAATTTTCTTTTCTTATATAAATATATATATTCTTTGTAGTTGGTATTTCCGGTTTTTTTTGTTTTTGTTTTCTTTTACTTGGAAATGTGATGCTGGATATTCTTCAGCTTCTTGATTGTGGTTTGAAATTTGAAGTGATAGCAACCAGACTGGCCATAAATAGATACCATCATGGTGGTCTACTTGCTCCATATACGTGTGATCGATGAAAAAGATAAGATATATAAATATATATATAAATATATATATATCTTGATGCATTGAAACCTGAGAAAATGACTAATTATTGTTGAANCCAACAACATAATAATTAGATATTTGGAATAATATTATTCTTAGCTCAAGGTCCCTGAGTCAAAGATGGCACCCTATCGAGTAATCCTACATAGAGTAATGTTATACTTCATATTACTATCGTATTTTTATCTTACTATATAAAATGTGGCATATTTATCAATAATTTATGATAAAAAATATCTAATAAAAAATTATTTGATGGTAATAAATATGTCACATCTTACATAATAGGATAAAAGTATAATAGTGGAGTGGTGTATAGAATTTTCTTACATATATTTGTGGAGTGTATAAGCACCATGCACTCATTTTGAAAAAGAATAGGGTTTATTATTAAAAAATTAATTTTTTTCATGTGGATCATGTATTTATTCAATTTTTTAAAATGATTACACGGCGTTAATTTATAGACTCACGACTGCAATATTATTTCTCATATTATTATGTACTTTATGTATCTTATCTATAATATGTTTTTCTGTTAATTGGTCCATTGTAAAACAATGATATACTTTTTTCATACATTTGAGGATACTCAAATAATTTGAGTTCCAGATGGAAGTGGTTTTTCAGGTTTTTGCATTTCTTGAACGCCAAAGATTTTTTCCCAATCTTTATTTAGAGCCGAAGGGCTATTTTATTTATAATGGATAATGCTACCGGCCGGCTGGCCAGCGATTATAATTGGGCGTACCTCTAGTGCATTTCAATTTTTTAAAATATTTTTTTAACATATTTAATCATTTAAAAAAAATATACAATTTTACTAATAGTTATTTTTTTAATCATTAAATAATAAAAAATAATTGATGCCAGTGCTACACTAGGAGCTGCTATCAAGCAGTTGAATCACTCAATATTATTTTATTTTCTATGGAAAATTAGCACAGCAAAGACACATAACTTCGATCAATTAAAAAAAAAGTTATTATACTGACAAGAAAAATCAAGTTTATAATTCTTTTCAACTCATCTCATCTAATCATTATAATTGTTTTAAATTTACATATAAAATAAAATAAATAATTTAATTTTTTTAAATTTTAAATAAAAATAATATCAAAAAAGTATATTATAACAATATCTTACTCCGCTTTTAATTTTTTTTTAATCTACAAAAACAAACGAAATCTAATCGTTGATTAAGCCAAGCAGATGCTGATAGAAGAAAAAATTATAAAAAAATAGATTCATGAAATTCGGGGTTGGCTACATAGAGCACGAAAGATTCATTCTAATTGTTTTGGTATAGATTGATGGCTTTCCCTTGTATTACTCAGACAATCTCGTAATGATAGAAAATCTGTGCTTTATTTTTTCTGTCGTTATATAGAAACGGCTTGTGTGGGAGGCAAAGAATGGTACTTCTACACCCAGCGTGACCGAAAATATGCAACCGGACTTCGAACAAACCGTGCAACCGCCTCCGGCTACTGGAAGGCCACAGGGAAGGACAGGCCTATCCTCCGCAAAGATTCCCTTGTTGGTATGAGAAAAACATTGGTTTTCTACCAAGGCAGAGCCCCCAAAGGCAAGAAAACTGATTGGGTTATGCATGAATTCCGTATTGAAGGACCCCTTGCTCCTCCTCATATTTCTTCTCTCCAGGTTCGGGCAATGCTGCCTTTAATTCTAAATTTTGTCATTTTCAATTGTTTTTATTGATTCAACATGTTTAAATAAATAGTTTCATAAACTTTCACTTAAATAGGCAACCATAAAAAAAAATGTTCGAGGCCAACAATATTTCTCATATTTATAAATACGCCAACAATTTTCTTTGCATTTTGCTCTCTATTTTGCATCTCTTTTAATCTTTCTTTCTTTCTTTCTTTTTTTTTTTTTTTTTTAAAACCTAGTTCATGCATGTTGGCATCATTTCTTAAAACTGAGATAACTTTCAGGCCAGTAAAATTAATTAAATTTTTGGCAAACTACCACTTTGAATGGTAGGAAGTCTTTTGTCTCGGGTCACGGGGCAAGTTGGAGTTTATAAACATGCGTTCAATTCAAATAATGAAATTCAACCATGCTTGTCTGTTGTCTCGTTCGTCACCGGTTGTTATGTGAATTTTTTAAGTCCACTGTCACCACTTGGTAGATGGCCTAATTAATTAGAAGATCCTTCACAATATTATAATTTGGAGTATCTTAATCCAAGTCTGTATGATTCATTCTTTCTTAGCTGTAGTGCCTAACTCTGATTTTCAATCCAAGACAACTTCGCTGACGATTATATATGGATTGCAAGTCAAAGACAAATTTTATTTGTCATTTACATATCAACTGGGATATGTATAGACCAACCAACTGGCAGTTGTAGGATATCATATTAATATCTCTTCCTTATTTTCTGGCTTCATTCATTCCATATGAGACAATGGATATTGCTGACCTATTTTGGATTATATCACGCATCATTTCTTTTAATTTCAATCCTAATTTCATCACTCTTCTTGCTTTTCATTTTTTTCTTCAAATAACATATTAACTTAGAAGGTTTTCATTGGTTCCTTCAGGAGGATTGGGTTCTTTGTAAGGTGTTCTATAAAAATAAAGAAGCTGCTGCCAAACCTAGCATGGGAAGTTGCTATGATGACACAGGCTCTTCATCTCTCCCGGCTTTGATGGACTCTTACATCACTTTTGACCAAACTCACACTTATGTTGATGGGTATCAGCAAGTGCCCTGCTTCTCCATTTTCAACCAAAACCAGGCCAGCCAAAATTTCACACATATCACCAACATTGAACCAAACGTACCTACCAAAAGTGAAACTACGTCCAAGGGAGTATCAAGTTTTGGTACTTGTTTTGACCCTTTTCCCTGCGACAAAAAGGTACTAAAATCTGTTCTGAATCGACTGACCAATATGGATAGCTGCAATCTTACTATCGAAGAATCGCCAAGCTTTGGAGAAGGAAGTTCGGAGAGCTACTTATCTGAAGTGGGTATGCCCAACATTTGGAACCATTACTGATTTTTGGCTTCAAATGTGGACTCATTTCCCTCAACTAGCCAAACAAGCAGTTGTGTAAAGAGATGTAGTGCTTAATATATGTAAGTTCTCCATTGTTAGGAACATGCATCTATATGCTGTCTTTGGAGGCTTCTCCAAAAAGACATGTATTTGACTTCTTAATTGTAAGCTTTTAATTTATTGGATTAAATGTACATTGTGAAATTCTCAAGGTTAGCCAAATTAAGCCATATGAGATTAAGGAATAGGGTAACCTTTATAAGAATGCGAATGAAGGTTGGAGAAGGATATAATCGTCTCATGGTCAAAAAGTCCGATGTTTCAGAAGCTTTCCGTTCTCGGCCTACTTGTGCGGATTATAGCCCCAATTGAAGAGGCACGTCGACTCGAGACTTAAGGCATCCTCATGAAGTCACTCGCGGTGGAGGCTTGAAAAACTAAAACAGGGCAAGGTGGACACCACCTCCTAGAGTTCTGTAAGACCCTGCCTAAAAAGCTCTTTGGGCCTTGACTTTAGTAACCTTAATCCTAGTTAAATAGGAGTTGAGCTATTTTAGAATAAGAATAATTTTGAATATTTGATTTGGTAAATGGACCTTATACTTTGAGTTTAGAAGAATTATTAGAAGATTATAGGGCAATAATGATTTTGGAGGAAAAATGAAAATTTTGGAGTTTGATATTATTTGAAGAATTTTTTGTACTTATTTAATTTTGAGGATCAATACCAAGAGGCTCATAAGGGAATGACACATGGTATATTGGATGGTAGCCACATTAACCGAATTATCTAAAATGGAAGTGATATGTGGCTTGATTTGTAGAGCTCAGGAGGTTTTGGTCGCAGCAGATTGATCCCGGTCGGGATGAATTATCCCACCGGGTAGATGTCATGTGCACTGAAAATGAACGGATATGGAGGTCACAAAAACCACACGGCCATTTCCTCGCCGAACGAGTAGAAAAACTTTCGATCGGGATGAGAGACTCGACTCGAGACCTAAAGCATCCTCATGAAGTCACTTGGTGGAGGCTTGAAAAACTAAAAGAGGGCAAGGTGGAAACCACCACCTAGAGTTCTCGATTGGGAAATGTTTTGGTGCCAAGTTAGCATAAGGTATTGGTTGACCATTGATCGTTAGAAGTGTACTTACCTTCCACAGAAGCGTGAGGCCTAATCATACTGTGTAACAAGCCAGCCGTTGACCAGGGAACCAAAGACAACTTAAGGGGCGGCTGTGGCGCCCCCAACTTCCATGTACAGACACACACGGAAATCGAGGTACCGGGATGATGACAACACGATCACGCACCCCATCGACTTGTGCTGAGTGTGTGTAATGCAACACGTGTACAATAAACAATACGCAGTGGAATGGTTAAGTCAAATAACCAAGTACCAGGATTTAAAACAATACAAGAGTATTGAAAATCCACATGTCAACATAATACGATTTTTGTTTACAAGTCAACATCAAATAAAATACAATAAGCATAAGCGAACAATTAACTTCAAATACAAAAATAGCCAATGCCCCTACTTCTCAGGCGGAGCCGCATCCTCGGGCTCAGCCTCCTCAAAACCTGTATCAAAATCTACAGTACCAAAAAGATAGTACCGCAGGTAAGTAAAACCCAAAATGTTCCAAGACAAAAATATATTAAAACAACTAACGCTATGCATGCACATGATGACCTAAGCGCAAAATCGGAGAAAAATACCATTTCTCGAAAATCACAATTTTTTCAAGCATGCCAAAAATCACCATTTGGCACAAAACTAAAATCCAGGAATAAATCCATTAATTTCAATTTTAACCATATGCACCATGGCCTCCCCTAGGGACCATCCACATACTCTGGCTCCCTTCGTCACTCCATGGGTAACGACCGTGCGAGTGATGCACAACGAGTGATGCCCAGTTTCGCGCCTACCGCGTACATAGCCAAGCATCCTCTGACCCCTACCAGCACGAGGGGCCACGGAGTCGGATCGAGAGCACTACCATTCCGTCCAAGTCCCGGGCAACAGTCCCAGGGGACGACACTTAGTATATTCCGCTCCTGAGTGCCCAGAGGAGCTCCACCGAGATAATACCCCATCTCGGCTTGGGGGTGATACACACGCACCTGAAAAACCTTTTTCACATTAAAAACAGTTTCCAAAACACACCCACACATGCGTGCACAATGTCATGAAATCGACCAACTACCAACAACCAACAGTTATCAGTAAAATCAGATAACTAAATCACAGTTTATAAAACAGATTAGTGCAAAAATATACTTAAGTCTTAAAAAATCTTTTTGAGAAATACTTACAGCGCTATAAAGTAATTTTAGGAGGATCACGAAGGTGTAAAAGGTGGCTGGAAGGTAACGTAGCAGTGTAAAAACATTGTGGCCGAAATAGACAGAAAACCCAAATTCAAACATGTGGCGCCCCCAACTTCCATGTACGGACACACATGGAAATCGAGACACTCGGGATGATGACGACACGGTTACGCACCCCATCGACATGTGCTGAGTGTGTGCAATGCAACACGTGTACAATAAACAATACGCAGCGGAAAGGTTAAGTCAAATAACTAAGTACCAGAGTTTAATACAATACCAGAGTACTAAAAATCCACATGTCAACATAATACGGTTTTTGTTTACAAAACAACATTATCAAATCAAATTTAATACAATAAGCAAAAGCGGCAATAATCTTCAACACAAAATATAGCCAATGTCCCTACTCAGGCGGAGCCGCATCCTCGGGCTCAGCCTCCTCAAAACCTGCATCAAAATCTACAGTGCCAAAAAGATGGTACCATAGGTAAGTAAAACCCAAAAATGCTATAAGACAACAAATATATTAAAACAGCTAACGCTATGCATGCACATGATGCCCAAACGTAAAAACTCGAGAAAAATTCCATTTCTCGAAAATCACAATTTTCCACACACACCAAAAACTACCATTTGGCATAAAATCAATTCCAGGAATAATTACATTAATTCCAATTTTAACCGTATGCACCATGGCCTCCCCTAGGAACTATCCACATACTCTGGTTTCCCATCTTCACCCTATGGGTAACGGCCGTGCAAGTGATACATGAGTGATGCCCAGTTCCGTGCCCACCGCGTACATAGCCAGGCATCTTCTGACCCCCGCCAGCCCGAGGAGTCACGGAGTCAGATCGAGAGCGCTACCATTCCGTCCAAGTCCCGGGCAAAAGCCCCAGGGGACGACACTCAGTATATTTCACTCCCGAGTGTCCAGAGGAGTTCAACCGAGATAATATCCCATCTCAGCTTGGGGGTGATACACACGCACCCATAAAACCTTAAATACAATTTTCTCAAAACACACACACACCCACGCATGCGTGCACAATGCCATGAAAGCAACAATCAAACAGTTATCAGCACAACCAGATAACCAAAACACAGTTTATAAAACAAGTTAGTGCAAAAATATATTAAAGTCTTAAAAGTCTTTTGGAGAAATACTTACAGCGCTTGATAATAATTTTAGGAGGATCATGGAGGAACTGGAAGCACCAAAACAACAACTCCACAGTGTAAAAATACTATGGCCGAATACACTGTAAATTCAAATTCCAACGGAGTTAAACGAAGACTTGAAATTGATAGGGTAGGGCCTATGGGAGGTGGTGAAGCTAATGGAAGCAACGGTTGGCCGTGGGTGGCTGCCGAAACGGCGGTTTAAGGCCACAAAGGTAAAATCAGAGAGGGTGTTCGTGGAGGTGGCTCCGGCGACGGATCGGGACAAAAAATGGGTCGGTTAGGACGGCAAGGTGCCAGTGATGAAGTGGTGAAGAAATGGTGGCCAATGGTGGTCGGACGGCGGCGGAATGGGAGGAGGAAGTCCATTGCTTCGCACAGCTCACGGCTGCTAACGGCGGCGTCAGGCGGCCTGAAAATGGAGGGGTGAACTCACTGGCAGATGGGGAAGAGGATGGTGTCGGCGGTGAGGGCCACGGACGGCCGGCGGCGGTGCAGGTGGCTGAAGGCCGATCGGACGTGAGAGAGGAGAGAGAGAGTACGTGCGAGTTGGGCATCCGAACGGGAGAGAAGAAGAAAAAGAAGAAAAAGAAAAGAAAAGGAGGAGAAAAAAGAAAGAGGAAAAGAAAAGATGGAAAAAAAATAGGTCCAATCCTCACCACTTTCGAGTCACAACTGATCTTCAAAAATATTATTTTAAAATAGTAAATTTAATAAAGCAACTTAACTTAAAGCTAATTAAAATAAAATATTAAACTCCAATAATAATCACTCTTGAAAATAAAAAGAAATTTAATTGAAGAACAATAATTAAAATTATGAAAGCACATTAAAATAATTTTCAATTTAAAAATCATAAAATAATCTCGCGTAAACACGTTTAAATTAAATTAAACAGCTCAAAATTAAATATTAAATTAAAAAGCCCTTCGATAAAATGCACGTAAAAATCGAGATGTTACAACCTCCCCCCCTTAAAATAAATTTCGTCCTCGAAATTGTAGGGTCAATCATCAATGCTAAAGACAGGCATGGAATGCAACAAAAAGATAGGCTTAAGAGACATACCGCCATTTAACCAAACAAATATGGGTATTGCTCTCTCAAGTCTGCTTCTCTTTCCCAAGAGAAATCTTGAGCCAAACGATCACCCCAAGCTACCTTCACTAAAGGTATCGACTTAGATCTCAACCTTTGCTCCTTCCAATCCACAATCTGCGTCGGGGCAACCTCATAAGTAAGGTCAGACTGAAGTTGAATGCGTTCTGGATTGACAAAACGCGGCTCTTTCTGACCAAAACTTTTCTTCAGCGAAGACACATGGAACACATTATGAACTTCTCCAAAGTACTCTGGTAGGGCAATTCTGTAAGCAACAGCCCCAACCTTCTCCAAAATCTGAAAAGGTCCAACATACCTTGGGCTAAGCTTTCCTCTCTTACCAAAGCACTTAACGCCTTTCATACGAGAGACTTTGAGATAAACCCAATCACCTTCCTCAAAAGATAAGTCTCTTCTCCTTGAATCAGCATAGCTCTTCTGTCGACTCTGTGCTGCTGCCATTTTAGCTCTTATTATTCGAACCTGCTCTTGCATATCTTGGATTAATTCAGGCCCAATTAATTTCCTCTCGCCGACTTCATCCCAACACAACGGTGATCTGCACTTCCTCCCATACAACTCTTCATACGGAGCCATCTGAATGGAGGCATGGAAGCTATTATTATAAGAGAACTCTATAAGCGGCAGATGATTCTCCCAGCTTCCCTGAAATTCCATTATACATGCTCTCAGCATATCCTCCAAAGTCTGAATAGTACGCTCAGATTGACCATCAGTCTGAGGGTGATAAGCAGAACTGAACTTCAAATTAGTGCCTAGCGCTGCCTTCAAACTCTTCAAAAAATGCGACGTGAACCGCGGGTCTCTGTCCGACACAATACTCTTGGGTACTCCATGCAACCTCACAATCTCCTTAACATACAACCGCTCTAATTTACCCAAAGAGTCAGCATTATTTACAAGCAAGAAATGAGCACTCTTGGTCAACCTGTCCACAATCACCCAAATAGAATTCTTTCCTCTTGGAGTGCTTGGCAAACTCACAACAAAATCTATAGTAATATCATCCCACTTCCATTTAGGAATAGGAAGTGATTGAAGCTTACCAGCGGGTCTTTGATATTCAGCTTTCACTTGGCGACAAGTGCGACACTTCTCGATGAACAGGGCAATATCAGTCTTCATCCCTTCCCACCAGAAATTTTTCTTTACATCTCGATACATCTTCGTGCTGCCAGGATGAACTGAATAAGGAGTTGCATGAGCTTCAGCCAATATTCGCTTCTTAGATTCTGAATCTCGAGGAATAACTCTACGATTATGAAATCGAAGAATACAATCCTTATCCAAACTGAAATGCGAAGGTCCTTTAGACTTTCTGACTTTCTTCCTGATATTCAGCAACTTCGGATCTCTTCTCTAAAGAGTCTTTAATTCCTCAAAATCGACAACTCGGACATCCAACACTGAAGATAATAATTCTTCTTGCTGCGAACTCTCAATAAGAAGTCTTCTCATCCCACAAAGAAGAGAGTCCACACCTGAAGATTCTGCCTCAACTAAAAATTCTGACTTCCGACTCAGCGCATCAGCGACTAAATTTGCCTTACCCGAATGATACTTGATCTCACACTGGTAGTCACTAATTAGCTCAAGCCAACGCCTCTGTCTCATGTTGAGATTCTTCTGAGAAAATAAATGCTTCAAACTTTTATGGTCAATGTAAACTTCACACACCACACCATAAGGATAATGACGCCAGATCTTGAGAGCAAAAACTATAACTGCCAACTCTAAGTCATGAGTATGATAATTCTTTTCATGCTCTTTCAGCTGACGAGATGCATAAGCAACAACTCGTCCTTCCTGCATAAGAACACACCCTAACCCAAACTTGGATGCGTCACTGAAAACCACAAAAGGCTTATTTGACCCTGGAAGAGCCAATACTGGTGCCGAAGTTAACCTTCTCTTCAGTTCTTGGAAATTTCTCTCGCACTTATCTGACCAAATAAATTCAACATTCTTCCTGGTCAATGCAGTGAGAGGTCCGGACAATCGAGAAAATCCTTCTACAAATCTACGATAATATCCGGCAAGTCCCAGAAAATTGCGAATTTCACGCACCGTTGAAGGACGTGGCCAAGACAAAACAGTTTCCACCTTGCTAGGATCAACAGCCACTCTATCTCGAGAAATCACATGCCCAAGAAACTTAACTTCCTCCAACCAGAATTCACACTTACTTAACTTAGCATACAATTGATGTTCCCTCAATTTCTCAAGCACCAAACGAAGGTGATAAGCATGCTCCTCCAAGTCTCGGGAATAAATCATGATATCATCAATGAATACCACTACAAAAGAATCCAGATACGGTCGAAATACTCGGTTCATTAGATCCATAAAAGCTGCAGGAGCATTAGTCAACCCAAAAGGCATCACCTTGAACTCATAATGCCCATATCTTGATCTAAAGGCCGTCTTGGGTACATCTTTATCTCTTATCCTTAATTGATAATACCCTGACCTCAAATCAATCTTAGAAAATACTGCTGCACCTTGAAGCTGATCAAATAAATCATCAATTCTTGGAAGAGAATATTTATTCTTGATGGTCACCTTGTTGAGCTCTCTATAATCAATGCACATCCAGAAATTACCATCTTTCTTCTTAACAAATAAAACTGGTGCTCTCCATGGCGAAGTGCTCAGCTGAATAGACCCCTTATCAACCAATTCTTGCAGCTGCATCTTCAACTCTTTCAACTCTGCTGGTGCCATACGGTAAGGAGCCTTGTGCACAGGAGCTGTACCAGGTTCCAAATCAATAGCAAACTCCATTTCACGAACTGGAGGCAGCCCAGGTAAATCCTCTACAAAGGCATTTGGAAATTTTTCAACAACGGGAATATCCATCAAAATCTTCTTTCCACATGGTGAAGAAACCACTTGGACTAGGAAAGCATCCGCCCCACAAGCTATATCTTTCTTCACTTGCATTGCTGATATAATTGTTGGTTTCGCTCTTAGCTTACTTCCCGCATACTCAAAGAAATCCCCATCAGGAAGTTGAAAGCTAACCATCCGATTTCTACAATTAATACTTGCAGAATACTGATATAACCAGTCCATTCCAAGAATAATATCAAATCCAAGCAACTTGAAAACAATTAAATTCGCATCAAGTGTCTTTCCACCAAAATTCAAAGGACAACCCAAAACGATTTTTGAGCAACATACCATCTCCCCGTTAGGAAGAGCCACAACCAAATACTGGGGTAAAGGCTCCATGACCAAATTACACAGCCGCGCAAGGGTGGCTGATACAAAAGACTGAGACGCCCCCGAATCAAACAATGTACAAGCATAAAAATCAAAGAGGCGAACTCTACCTGAAGCACACATACACCCAAACAAATTCAAGCAAACAATTCACACCAAACACCAAATCCAAAAATTAAATTAACCTCATACCTGTAATCACACCAGCATCCTGAGTAGCTGGCGACTCATAATCAACATCACCAGGGGTCATAGAATAAACTCTGGCTTGAACCATTTGTCTCTGGCTAGCTCCTCCACCACGTCGGCCCCCTCGACTTCTCTGAGTTTGGTTAGGGCACTTACTATATAGATGTCCAGGCTGGCCACATCTATAACATCGAATCCCACCCGAGGGACACTCGCCCTCGTGAGCTCTATTACATCTGGGGAAAATTGGAGCTCGACCTCCCATACGCACCCCAGTAACTGCCTGAGACTGGGGCCCAATCCTCTGAACAAACTTCTGTGGAGACCCAGAACTGCTACCTTCTCCAGCAAAACTCCTCCTCTTCTGGCCTGGAGGGGAGCTTACAGCCAAACTATTTTCTCGCTCCACCATAATAGCCAGATCAATTAACTCATGGAGAGAGGTAACTTGCTGACAAATCACGAATCTGCGTATTTCAGGACGCAAACCTTCTTGAAATCGCTCCACTTGCAACTCTTCAATGGCAATAAGATGGGGCACAAAATGCCCAAACTCCAAGAAAGCACGTGAATACTGGTCCACCGTCATATTCCCCTAAACCAGATTATTGAATTCTCGAGCTTTCTGCCTTCTCACAGCAGGAGGGAAAAACCGATCATCAAACTCATTCTTGAACCGCTGCCAAGACACAGCGGCTAAGGATCCAAACTCTCTTTCCAAGAGATTCCGCTTCGCCCTCCACCAATTTGCTGCTTCTCCTTGCAACAAATAACTGGCATACAGAACTTGTTGAGCTTTAGTGCACCCACAAATCTCAAATGTCCTCTCAATCCCATTGATCCAACCTTCAGCATGGAGGGGATCTTCAACTCCAAAGAACATTGGGGTCTTGTGCTTAAGAAATCTCTCATAAGAGTACCCCACTTGCATAACCAAGTTTTGATCAATTGGTGGCGGTCTGATATTTTGGTGAAAGAGGTCTGTCATTCTAGTCAAGGCTCTAGCAATGGCATTATCAATCTCGCCGTGAGATGATTCCTCCATAGGTTCCTTATCCTGTCTCCTTGGCCTTATCATTTTCTGTCAAAGCATAAACCTCAACCTCACTTTAGTTCCGATTAGAACGCAAAATAATATAACATAAAACAATTAAAACAAATAAAACAACACGTTAAACACAATTGAAATAATTTCAAAACTACTTCAAATCAAGCTTAAACATAATCTGGTACTTCACCTAAGGGACATGTGGCTTTACCCAGAGCCAAACCGCTCTGATACCACCTGTGGCGCCCCCAACTTCCATGTACGGACACACACGGAAATCGAGACACCCGGGATGATGACGACACAGTCACGCACCCCATCGACATGTGCTGAGTGTGTGCAATGCAACACGTGTACAATAAACATTACGCAGCGAAAATGTTAAGTCAAATAACTAAGTACTAGAGTTTAATACAATACCAGAGTACTAAAAATCCACATGTCAACATAATAAGGTTTTTGTTTACAAAAAAACATTATCAAATCAAATTTAATGTAATAAGCAAAAGTGGCAATAATCTTCAACACAAAATATAGCCAATGTTCCTACTCAGGCGGAGCCACATCCTCGGGCTCAGCCTCCTCAAAACCTGCATCAAAATCTACAGTACCAAAAAGATGGTACCACAGGTAAGTAAAATCCAAAAATGCTCCAAGACAATAAATATATTAAAACAGCTAACGCTATGCATGCACATGATGCCCAAACGTAAAAACTTGAGAAAAACTTCATTTCTCAAAAATCACAATTTTCCACACAAGCCAAAAATTACCATTTGGGATAAAATCAATTCCAGGAATAATTACATTAATTTCAATAATTACAGCGCTTGATAATAATTTTAGGAGGATCACGGAGGAACTGGAAGCACAAAAACAGCAACTCCACAGTGTTAAAAACACTGTGGTTGAATACACTATAAACCCAAATTCCAATGGAGTCAAACAAAGACTTGAAATTGATAGGGTAGGGCCTATGGGAGGTGGTGAAGCTAATGGAAGTAACGGTTGGCAGTGGGTGGCGACCAAAATGACGGTTTAAGGCCACAAAGGTGAAATCGGAGAGGGTGTTCGTGGAGGTGGCTCCGGCGATGGATCGGGGCCAAAAATGGGTCGGTTAGGACGGCAAGGTGCTGGTGATGAAGTGGTGAAAAAATGGTGGCCAATGGTGGTCGGACGGCGGCGGAATGGGAAGAGGAAGCCCACGGCTTCGCACAGCTCATGGCCGCTAACGGCGGCGTTAGGCGGCCTGAAAACGGAGGGGTGAACTGGCCAGCAGCTGGGGAAGAGGATGGTGCCAGCGGTGAGGGCCACGGACGGCCGGCGGCGGTGCAGGTGGCTGAAGGCCGATTGGACGTGAGAGAGGAGAGAGAGAGTACGTGCGAGCTGGGTGTCCGAACGAGAGAGAAGAAGAAAAAGAAGAAAAAGAAAAGAAAAGGAAGAGAAAAAGGAAAGAGGAAAAGAAAAGATGGAAAAAAAAAATGAGGTCCAATCCTCACCACTTTCGAGTCACAACTGATCCTCAAAAATATTATTTTAAAACAGTAAATTTAATAAAGCAACTTAACTTAAAACTATTTAAAATAAAATATTAAATTCCAATAATAATCACTCTTGAAAATAAAAAGAAATTTAATTGAAGAACAATAATTAAAATTATGAAAGCACATTAAAATAATTCCCGATTTAAAAATCATAAAATAATCTCGCGTAAACACGTTTAAATTAAATTAAACAGCTCAAAATTAAATATTAAATTAAAAAGCCCTTCGATAAAATGCATGTAAAAATCGGGATGTTACAAAACAGGGTCAAACGAAAGCTAAGGAGCGGTAGAGTAGGGCCTATGGAAGGTGGTGAAGCTAGTGGAAGCAACGGTTGGCCGTGGGTGGCAGCCGAAATGACGGTGGATGGCGAAAAAGGCCGAAACGAATTTGGGCTTGTGGAGGTGGCTCTGGCGACGGATTGGAGCCGAAATTGGGTGGGTTAGGACAGCAAGAGATCGATGAAGGAGTGGTGAAGAAATGATGACTAATGAAGGTGTGACGACGGCGGGCGAGCACAGGAGGTGCCGCGGCTTTGAGCTGCATGTGGAGACAAATGCCGACGAGGTAGGGGCTGAGATTGGAGGAGTTGGGTCGTCGTTGACTGGTTCTGGTGGTGAGGGCCACGGATGGCCGGCGGCGGCAGGCTGGGTGTGGCGCCCCCAACTTCCATGTACGGACACACACGGAAATCAAGACGCTGAGATGATGACGACACCGTCACGCACCCCATCGACATGTGCTGAGTGTGTGCAATGCAACACGTATACAATAAACAATACGCAGTGGAAAGGTTAAGTCAAATAACTAAGTACCAGAGTTTAATACAATACCAAAGTACTGAAAATCCACATGTCAACATAATACAATTTTTGTTACAAAACAACATCAAATCAAATAAAATACAATAAGCATAAGTGGCAATAATCTTCAAATACAAAATAGCCAATGTCCCTACTCCTCAGACGGAGCCGCATCCTTGGGCTCAGCCTCCTCAAAACCTGCATCAAAATCTACAGTACCAAAAGATGGTACCGCAGGTAAGTAAAACCCAAAATGTTCCAAGACAATAAATATATTAAAACAACTAACGCTATGCATACACATGATGACCCAAGCGTAAAAATCCAAGAAAAAACACCATTTCTCGAAAATCATAATTTTTCCCACACACGCCAAAAATCACCATTTGGCACAAAATAACAATCCAGGAATAACTATATTAATTCTAATTTTAACCGTATACACCATGGCCTCCCCTAGGGACCATCCACATACTCTGGCTCTCATCGTCACCCCACGAGTAACAACCGTGTAAGTGATACACGAGTGAAGCCTAGTTCCGCACCCACCGCGTACATAGCCAAGCATCCTCTAACCCCCTAGCCCGAGGAGTCACAGAGTCGGATCGAGAGTGCTACCATCCAGTCGAAGTCTCGGGCAACAGCCCCAGGGGACGACACTCAGTATATTCTGCTCCTGAGTGTCCAGAGGAGCTCCACCGAGATAATACCCCATCTCGGCTTAGGGGTGATACACACACACACACACACTCGAAAAGCCTTAAATACAATTTCTTAAAACACACACCCACGCATGCGTGCACAATGCCATGAAAGCAACAAATTACCAACAACCAACAGTTATTAATACAACCAGATAACCAAAACACAATTTATAAAACAGGTTAGTGCAAAAATATATTAAAGTCTTAAAAGTATTTTGGAGAAATACTTACGAAGGAACTGAAAGCACCAAAACAGCAATTCCACAGTGTAAAAACACTGTGGCCGAAATACACTGTGTACCCAAATTCTAATGGGGTCAAATGAAGACTTGAAATTGATAGAGTAGGGCCTAATGAGGTCGGTGAAGCTAATGGTATCGAAGGTTGGCCGTGGGTGGCTGCCGAAATGGCGGTTTGAGGCCACGAAGTTTAAATCGGAGTGGGTGTTTGTAAAGGCGGCTCTGGCGACGGATCGGGGCTGAAAATGGGTCAGTTAGGACGGCAAGGTGCCAGTGATGAAGTGGTGAAGAAATGGTGGCCGGACGGCAGCGGAACGGCGAAGAGAAGCCCGCGGCTTCGCACGGCTCTCGGAGGCAAACGGCGGCTCGGGGTGATCTGAAATTGGTGGGGTTAACTCGCCGGCAGCTGGGGAGGATGATGGTGCAGGCGGTGAGGGCCACGGACGGCTGGCGGCGATGCTGGGTGGATAGAGGCCGAACGGGGTGGGAGAGGAGAGAGAGAGAGAGTTGAGTTGGGAGAGGCCGAACGGGAAAATAGAAGGAAAAAGAAGAAAAAGAAAAGAAAAGGAAGAGAAGAAAAAAAGAGAAGAGGAAAATAAAAGATGGGAAAAAAAATGAGATCTAATCCTCACAACTTTTGATTCACAACTGATCCTCAAAATAATTATTTTTAAAACAGTAAATTTAATAAATCAATTTAAAGTTAAAACTAATTAGAATAAAATATTAAACTCCAATAATAATCACTCTTTAAAATCAAAAGCAATTTAATTGTAGAACACTAATGAAAATTATGAAAGCACATTAAAATAATTCTCGATTTAAAAATCGTAAAATAATCTCGTGTAAACACGTTTAAATTAAATTAAATGGCTAAAAATCAAATGTTAAATTAAAAAGCCCTTCAATAAAATGCACGTAAAAATCGGGATGTTACACTAGGGGTGAAGGCCGAATGCACGGGGAGAGAGAGAGAAACGAGAGAGAGAGAGAGACACACACACACACACAGAGTGAGAGAGAGAGAGAGAGAGCTGGCCGTGTGCAGGAAGGAGAAATAAGGAGGAAGAAAGAGAAAGAAAAGAAAAGAAAAGATGGGGAAAAGAAATGATGTTCAATTCTCACAACTTTTGGGTCACAACTGATCCTCAAAATAACTATTTTTAAAACAGTAAATTAAATAAACCAATATAAACTCAAAACTAGTTAAAGTAAAATATTAAACTCAAATAATAACATTCTTTTAAAAATCAATTTAATTGCATAACACTAATTAAAATTTTGAAAGCACATTAAAATAATTCCCGATTTAAAAATTATAAAATAATCTTGCGTAAACACGTTTAAATTAAATTAAACGACACAAAATTAAATATTTAATTAAAAGGCCCTTCAATAAAAAGCACATAAAAATCGGGGTGTTATAGTGGCGATAGAGAAGGCGGTAGCAGTGAAGGGGGAAATGTTTGGGAAGGAACCAAAAGGGAATTTAGGGTTCCCGTGCATGATTTGGGCTCGTGGGCCTTGGGCTCGATCTCAGCCCATAGCAGTAATGGGTAGAATAAGTAATAGGGCTTGGGCCATCTTGGCTGTTGTGTAAGTAAGGGCTTGGCCCATAGTCTATTGTGAGCCCTTTTAAAGTGACGTAGTCTATGGTCTTATACCTGTTATTTTACTTTCTATTAGTCACAGTAGCTTTAGCTTTACTGTCTCAGTCGGCTACAATTTGTTACAAGTCTAGGAGCATATAGCTTCCCGTGAGGAATTGATTCCACTGGCACAAATCTAATACAAAGAATATTTGCTTTTTTCCTTCTCTGGAGGCCCCCACCTTCGAAGTGAGTTATTCTTTTCATCATTTCTAGCAGGCATGTAACAATTGGTATCTAGAGCCAGGCTATCTTTGGCTGCTTCATTTTCCATGGCAGAAGATACTAGAATGAACCAGTTGCAGGATGGCTTGAATGGATTGAAGAAGTCCACATAATCTCCATTCAAAACACTCGAAACAGACGCGCTGGCGTTGAAACGGCAGTCTGATGTAGTGGTCCAACAGCTTGCAGCATTAACTTTGGAACGGCAGAAAAAGAATGTTCATTAGGGGGGCATCACAAACAAGAGGCAATGGGGGTGAACAATGGAGAACTAACTCCGAGGTCAGTGAGGTCAGAGTTTCCTTCCTTTCATGGGGATGATCCCCTAGGATGGTTGTATAAAGCCAATCAGTTTTTCTTATTCTACAATACATTACCAAGTCAGCATATCAGATTGGTCTTGTAACAGCCTGCTAGAAATTCACTGGTGAAATTTTTATTGACTTTAGGAATCTCGTGAAAACCCCATAAGTTTTAACGAATCGAACAATCAAACAGGTTTTAGTCTGTCAATATAGTTAGTGTTATTACTCACTATGGTGCTAGAAATATGAGTTTAATTATTTGAGTTTAGGAAAAAATTTACATGAGGGATGCAAATTTTGTAAATTTTTGGAGTTAGGATGTCAAATTCTTAAGTTAGGGTAAAATGGTCATTTTCCTACATGTAGAGGGTAAAATGGTCATTTTACTCAAAGTTGGCTTGTTTTCATGCCTCTAATTGTTAGTGATTAAATTTCTAACTTTTAGAATATCCTTTACAGCTCCTCGTGTTTCGCACTTTATTCTCGTAGAACTCGACTATCGAGGTAAGTTAGCTCTTAATTTACTATCAGTTTACTGTGCATGTGAGATGGGTAAGAGAACTACAATTATGCTCATATGTTGTTATATATGCCAGGTCATCACATGTTTATCTATTACACAAATTATTCTATCAGGAAATACTTATCTGTTACATAATATATTCTGTCATATGTTACTATATGTTGCAACTATGTCACATTACGTATGCTATCTGTTACATGTATTCATGTCACGTAATATTCACTATCACATCTTATGCCATATTACAAAATGTTGTCTGTTACATGTTATATCATGCTACAAAATATTTTCTGTTAAGTACGTCATGTCTGTCGTCTTACGTTCATTTCATGTTACACTACGTCAAGACTTCTATCATTTCGTATTCATGTCAACTTGTCTCGAATACAATTTGTGCATCTCGAGAACAATCTCGTTAAGTTATTCAAGTCAATCACGACTCTAAGCGCTAGGATGGAGTAATGTCTTAATGAAACTCCTTAGTTCATGTTGGAGTGTCTAAATAGGTGTGAAATTCTCTAGGTTAACGAAGTACAGTCAACAAGTTGTGAATGAGGCCTAACTAACTGGTCACCGGAGAGCGCCAGTCCCTAATGCCGATGGAGCCATACTTTATTTTACGTATGTCCATAATAAGTGTGGCACAAATAATTCATGGGATCACAACAATTGTGAAGCATGAAGTATGGGCCACAACAACTGTGGAGTATACACTATATGAGACACAACGATTATGACACGTAGAATACCTGGGGCCATAGCAGCTGTGGAGTACATATTAACGTACTCACAGCTGGTATAGATACCTGTGTTGTGAAGCGGTAATCGACAGGGACACATGTCTCAAAGGGACCCATGTAGCACCCGTATGGTTACTTTAATGACTAAGTCTATTGAATAAGAATTCAAGTTCATGTATTTTATGTTCAAGTGATATTTCACGTTATGTCATGTTCAAGTTTACATTCATGTCAAGTTTCAAGTTTATGTCACGTCAAGCTAAGTTTCAGTTTCAGTTCAAGTTATGTCAGCTCATGCCATGTTATGTTAAGTCGCGTTATGCTTATTATTTCATGCCATGTTATGTCAATTTATGTTATGTTTACTATTGAATTTGATTGTGCAAGTTTCCTGTTAATTTGCTAAGATTTGCAATCAAATATCACCGTAGTAGTCCCAACTATCATTCCCCCCCAATAGTAGGCGATGTGTCAGGATCAGAGTAGGGAGCGAACACTAATAGACTGTAGGAGGTTGACTAGACGCCACATACACGACACAGAGTGTACAACTTCCATAGTTAGTTTTTTGTTTTACAGTATTTTGGTCTCGTTGTAGAGTTACGCGAGTTACTCGACGAACTGGCCCAATAGTGTATTTTGGTAATGTAAATATGGAGTCTGGTCTCTCATATTTTGAGATTACAGTATTTTGAGACCTGACCTGTAATCATGGACGTTTATTTTGTTAAGTGTGAATGGATTACGCTTTAATTATTTGGGATATTATAAGTCTAGTGCATAGTATTGCTAAAAAAAAATTATCCGCTGCGAATATTGCATAATGCTAGATGCATGTTAGGAACATTGCACCTTATATGTCATGAATGGGGGCAGGTAACCTTGTGTTGTATGTCCTGATGCTTCAGATGTCCGTCCGATCCCAAGTGAAAATCTGGAGGTGTAACAGGCCTCCTTCCACATGGAAGGACGTGGAAGGGAAGGCCATGATTTGGTTTCAAGATATTGAAGTGTCAGGATCCATAAGTGATTGTGATTCTTGTGAGGTTTGGCTCTAATACATGTGATGACCCTATGGAAGCATTAACTAAGCTAAGACAAACAGGTACAATGTAGGAATATAAGGTGGAGTTTGAGAATTTTTCAAATAGGCTACATAGATTCTCGGATCCACACAAGTTAAGCTATTTTTTGAGTGGATTAAAAGATGAAATTAGGTTGGAAATTAGGATGTTTAACCCACCAGATCTCTTAACAACCTTTAGTTTGGCAAAAATTTAGGAAGAACTCGTTAGAGTTGGTATAAAAACATTCAGAAACCCTTTAGTTGGGGTGCTGGAACCAGGGCAGTATAAGGGGGGTGGAAACCAAAGGGGGAAAAATTTTAGTCAGGCCATAGTGCCTGTACAAAAGATCAATCAGGCCAAATGACAAAGAGGAGAGAATGAGGATTATGTTACTATTGTGACTCCAAGTGGAACCCATGGCACAAGTGCAAAAATCCCAAATTATTCCTTATAGAAGAGGTGGAGGATGAAAAGGAAAACAATGGAGCTGAAGGTGATGTAGTAAATTTGGTGGAAGAAGGGAAGGAACTGGTAGAATTTATTGAAGTGAACACAAAACCTGAGATATCATTACACGCTCTAATTAGGTCCAATAACCAAAAAACTATGAGGGTGAAAGGAAAGTTAGCTAGCCATTGGGTAGTTATTTTAATTGACTCGGGCAACACTCACAACTTCATTGACATTATAGCAGCAAAGAAGGCTTGGTAGCAATTTTTAAAGAAGAGGCAGTGAAGGTGAGGGTGGCTAATGGTGTGTAGTTGGTGAGTGAAGGGAAAAGTAAGGGAGTTCAAGTAAAAATCCAAGAACATGCATTCTCTATGGATTTTTTCTTGCCGAAACTAGCATGGTGTGATGTGGTGCTAGGTGTACAATGGCTACAAACCCTAGGCACTATTTCTTAGAATTTCAGGAAACTTACCATGCAATTTAAACACTATGAAAAAGATGTTGTGTTGTAGGGAATGATGTCCACATAGCTTCTTTAAGAGAGTTCTTACAATGAGATTAGTCTGCTAGAGAAGAAGGGAGTCATATTGTAGTTAATTAATGAACCAAAAGCTTGTAACAAGGGGCAAAGGTGGCACAAAAATGTGCAAAAAATTTTGGACCAGTTTGATGATGTTTTCAAGGAACCCAAGGGGTTGCCACCATGTAGAGAGCAGGTCCTTACATCAACTTGCTGCCTGGAACTCAACCTGTGTCAGTGAGACCATACAGGTATCCTTTTTTCCAAAAGGATGAAATTGAAAAAACTGTTAAGGAACTTTTAAATTCTAGGGTAATCCACCCTAGTCAAAGTCCTTATTCATCCCATGTTTTATTGGTTAGAAAGGCTGATGGCAAATGGAGGATATGCGTGGTTTATAGGACCTTGAACTAAGTAACTGTGAAAGATAAGTTTCCTATCCCCGTGGTAAAGGAGTTGTTGGATGAATTAAGTGGGTCTAAAGTATTCTCTTAACTGGATTTGAGATCAGATTATCATCAAATCAGGGTTAAGCCTGATGATGTGCACAAAATAGCCTTTAGGACCCATGAGGGTCATTATGAATTCTTACTCATGCCCTTTGGGTTGACTAATGCCCCATCTACTTTTCAGAATCTTATGAATGAAGTTTTTAGACCCTTTCTAAGGAGGTTTATGCCAGTATTTTTCGATGACATCCTAATCTATAGTAAGGATGAGGAAAAGCATTTGCAACATCTACAAGTGACCATAGAAACACTGAGGAGACATCAGTTATTTGCTAAAGAGTCTAAATGCTTTTTTGCATGTTTTGAAGTAGCATATTTGGGTTACTTTCTCGGGTCAGGGGGTAAAAACAGATCCTAAAAAATTAAAGGCCATGGTGGAATGGCCTCAACTCAAGTCTAAAAAGTCTTTGAGGGGCTTTTTTGGGTTGATAGGATACCATCGAAGGTTCATAAAAAATAATGGAATTCTAACTTCTCCGTTTATAGCACTGTTGAAAAAAGATGACTTCAAATGGGGGGAAACAACAGATGAAGCATTTTCAAAGCTTAAACAGGCAGTAAGCAATCCACCAGTGTTGGCCCTTCCTGATTTTGCCAAGACCTTTGTAATAGAGTGTGATAACTCAGGGAAGGGGGTAGGAGCCGTTCTCATGCAGCAGGGCCAACCAATCTCTTTTTACAGTCAAGCATTAAAGGGCAGGGCTCTTTTACTATCCACCTATGAAAATGAGCTATATGCTCTGGTCATAGCTATTCAAAAGTGGAGGCCCTACCTTTTTGGTAGGTCCTTTGCGGTGAGAACTGATCACCATAGTCTGGAATACGTTTTAGACCAGAAGATTGGCACTCCAATGCAGCAGAAGTGGCTGAGTAAGATGATCGGGTATGACTTTGGTGGACTTTAAAAAAGGGGTTGAGAATAGGGTAGCAGCTACCCTTTCTATACAGATGGAAGAGGAAGAAATCTCTATAGCCTTTCCGTCAGTACCTAGCTTCGAGTGGCTGGAGGACATTAAGGAGGGGTATAAGGGAGACCCTAAGGATTTAGACATACTATCACTGTATCAGGACAATAAAACACCCAACTGTTATTCAATGAGGGAGGGGGTGTTGTACTATAAAGACAAGGTTAATATTGCCAACAACTCAGAACTGAAGAAAAGACTTTTAGAGTTTTTGCGTGTAGCCCATGGGGGGGGGGTCACTTTAGAATGGATCAGACTATTCATAGGGAAACTAGGGAATTCTTTTGGCACAACATGAAATTTGAAGTGAGGAGTGTTATCAGGAACTGCTAGACTTGCCAATAATAGAAAACTAACCATACTTTCTGTAATGGTTTGTTACAGCCCCTTCCTATCCCCTCTCAGCCATGGACTCACGTAACCATGGATTTCATTGAGGGATTACGAAATGCTAGTGGTTTTAGTACACTGTGGGTGATTGAGGATTGTTTAACTAAATACAACCACTTTGTGCCTCTTGGGCACCCATACACAACTAAGTCAGTAGCCCAATTGTTTGTAAAACATGTATTCAAATTGTATGGTTTACCACAATCAATTGTGTTAGATCAGGACAGTACCTTCACTAGTGTCTTTTGGAAGGAATTGCTCAAAGCTCAAGGGGTCAAATTGAAGTTTAGCACAGCTTACCACCCACAGAAAAATAGGCATTCAGAGGCTGTGAATAAGAGTTTGGAAACCTATTTGAGGTGTTTCATGGGGGATCGCCCGAAGAATTGGGTGAAATGGGTGCCTTTGGCTGAGTGGTGGTACAACACCACTCAACACACCTCTACAAACCTCATGCCTTTTGAAGCTTTGTACGGGTACAACATCCTAAGCTAACCTCCTACATTCCAGGAACAACTAAGACAGTAGAGGTGGAAACAGAGCTCAAAGACAAGACACTCATCATGCAATTGCTTCGACACAATACCAACAGGGCCCAAGAAAGAATGGTGAAATATGCTAATTTGAAGAGAAAAGAACAGAACTTTACCATTAGAGATTGGGTTTACTTAAGATTACAACCTTACCGACAAGTCTCGGTGTCTCAGCGTAGGGATTTGAAATTATCACCTCTTTTTTATGGACCTTTTCAGGTGGAAGCCAGAGTGGGGGAAGTTGCATACTGATTGAAGCTACCGGAGACATCTCAAATACATCCGGTATTTCACCTCTCACAACTAAAGAAGCGCCTGGGAGAGCAAATCATGGCTTTTACGATGCTGCCACCCGTGAACGAACAAGGGATCCTGCAACTAGAGCCAACATAAGTATTAGCTCGAAGGGTTCGACCACTACACAACCGACCCATGGTGGAATTGCTAGTGAAATGGCAAGGGCAAAGAGAAGAAGACGCTACTTGGAAAAACTTCTACAAACAGAAAAAATAACTTGGAATATAAATTGTGTGTTTAGTGGTAGGCTACATCAAAGCTCTAGAAAATTAAATTAGTTCGTAATGAAATTAAAAGGAAAAAGAATAAAACTTGTGTTCTTTATTGAAGTTGGTTGATGAAGCATTCGCCTCTCGCCTTTGCCCTCCAGTTATGCCTTCTCAAAAGAACACTTGAAGAATAAATTCTAGAAACCTAAACTCTGACTCTAAAACTCAAAATTCTCACTCAGATTCTGAACTCTCCTTTCATCCCACAAGATGGGATTAAATAGGCATCCAAAGTCAAATGCAGAAACAAGATAACTGCGACTACAATCTCGCCTAAGAATTTGGAACATAGTTTCTAAGATATATGTTAACATAAAAGCAAATTATCCCAAGAATAAAGGGATCATCTAAAATGGAAGATTCAATGATATGTAGCTGGAATTGCATTGCTTGGGATGATTTGGTCGCTCACAGGTTGATTGTGGAACTCGAATTTTGTGGTCAGCAGCAGATTAACCCCGGTCGGGAGGAATTATCCCACTGGGTAGATTCCGTGCTTGATGACAATAACTACGTGGAGGTCACAAATGAACTGGCGTAGAGGTCACAAATGAACTGGCGTAGAGGTCACAAATGAATGGGCATAGTGGTCACAAAGACCACACGGCCCTCTCCTTGCTAATAGAGTGGAAAGACTCCTGATCGGGATGAAAGACTCCTCTCGCCTTTTCTAGTTGTTGCCCACGATGTCATTTAGGTTGGTCATTTAAGTTGATCGTTTAGACTAGTCGTCCAATCTAAATGCCTAGACCTTTGTCGCCAAGTCTTCGCGCCTTTTGGTTGCAAGTCTCCTCACCTACCGAGAGGTACGTCTTCTCGCCTTTGGGCAAGAGAAATCCCTTTGCTGCCCACGGGATAAGGCTCCTTGCCTAAATCTCATTGGCTCTTTTCAGGTCTTGCTGCCTCTCGTCAATCTGGATTTGTAGTCTCTTCTTTTGTACCAAAATGCTCTCATTTTGTACTTAATCTTCTCATTCCTTCAAATATAAGAAAATGAATAAAAATATGTAGAAATAAAATAAAATTAATAGTATTGAAGGAGAAATGACACTTTTCATAAATAAAAGAGTGATAAAAATTACATAAAATTAACACTTATCAGAGGGCAATGTAACAAGTCGATGGTTGGAGGAGTTGGCTAGGGAACCAACGATAGCGTAAGGGGAGACGGAGGAGCAGTAGCAGTGAAGGGGCAAATGTTCGGGAAGGAACTAAAAGGGAATTTAGGGTTCCCGTGCATCATCTGGGCTTGTGGGTGTAACACCCCATACCCTTAGGCTAGGAGGGTCACGTGTTTTTCATAAAATAAATCCGTCAAGAGATCTCATATTCAATAAAATAATTTAGGATTTATTTCATAAAACTTTGTCTGATAATGAGTCGAATACTTAGTAATAAATCCATCACAATGTTAACATACTAAACATAAGGTTTTCATAAAAGTTTTCATGCTGAGAACTTAAAATTCATGACTGTTCATACTGATGTTTATGCTATGCATGACTGATTTATCTGAATTAACTGACTGATCTAATTTAACTGACTGAACTGACTTAACTGACTGGCCAACACACTTAACCCTGTGTGCAAGGTTGTGCATCGGCTCCACATCCCGTGGCCGCGAGAGGAGCAGCTGATAGTATTCTGGCATACTATGGTGGACCACGCTTGAGTTCGTGACTTGCACATCCACCCTGATCTGAACTGCATTGGTACCATGCATCTGAATGGGCAACTGATTAACTTAACTGATTTTATCTTGCACTTGAACTTAAGATAGCTTACGTGTCTTATGATCATGAGATGCATGACATAATACATACATAATTATAATTTCTAAATCTGAACATGATGCAAAATGAACTGATCGTGTGCTATGTTGGATGACATATTTGCATATGACATGAATGATACATAAAATTGGCTATCAATGAACTGGCTTGAATAATACTTATATATAAGCTGATCTGTGATGATCCTAATTTGTGAGCAAATTACTTGCCTTGCTGCGCTTCTTCTTGAATCTCAAGTCGTAACTTGTCACCTATACACAATATTAAATATTACTAAAATTGTTTAGGAACATGTACCTATAACCTACTTAATTAAATTCATAATCTAGAAAATAGTCAAATAAATCTTCTGTTTAAAACCATAATCAATAAATCATGATATTTTAAATTACTTAAATACTAATAACATATTATAATTTAGTAAAAATACTTGGGCTATTTTAAATAAGTCATAGAAATCTCAATTCTTAAAATATATTTACTTTCTCATGATTAAAATAATTGTTTAATTTAATAAGAAATCTGATAATAACACTAATAATAATTATTATTAAACTGATAACTGCAAAATATGATAAAATAATAATAATAATAATAATAGAGTATTTATGGTTATAAGAAAAATACATAAAGCTTCTCTTATAGCCTAAACTTAGGGTCGGGTTGTTACAGTGGGCCTTGGGCTCGATCTCAGCCCATAGCAGTAATGGGTAGAATAAGTAATAGGGCTTGGCCCATCTTGGTCTATTGTGTAAGTAAGGGCTTGGCCCGTAGTCTATTGTGAGCCCTTTTAAAGGGACATAGTCTATGATCTTATGCCTTTTATTTTACTTTCTGTTAGTCACAGTAGCTTTAGCTTTACTGTCTCAGTCAGTTACAATTTGTTACAAGTCTGGGAGCATATAGCTTCCTGTAAGGAATTGATTCCACTATAACAAATCTAATACAAAGAATATTTGCTTTTTTCTTTTTCTGGAGGCTCTCACCATTTCCAGCAGGCATGTAACATATTGGGTCCCATGGTGGTAGGTCAATCTCTTACTGTGTTTGAAAATCTCTCCTATCAGGATCGAATTATCCTATCGTAGTGAGAAATCAGTATGGTGTGTTAGCTCTATGTAGCTCAGCCCCTCTATGGATGAGTATATCGATTGATTATATTTGATGAATCAAAAGCTTGGTTTATAATCATGATGAGTTTTGGCTTTTATATTTGTATATGTATGTATATAGGTATATATATATATATGCACATGTATGTGCAATATATGAAAGTGTTAAGGTAGCTGAGCTTTGTGTTAAAATAATGGTTTGCAATGTGTTCCTTAAGAGTGTGACATAGAAATGATGGTTTGTAATGTGTGAAAATAAGTTTTGATGAGTACCAAAAGAAGGTCTTGGGTTGACAAAGAAATGGTGGAAAGTTCCTATAGTATGGTATGTCTTTCAGATTTACCCTATAAAGTTTGGATGGAGTTTTGTATGGTGTAGAAAAGATTTAATTGGGTCAAATTCTAAAATGAAACATAGAAGCATGGGATAGACCTTTGAGGCTCTCTAGCTTGCACCTATGGGGCACTAAGGCGTAGATTTTTGCATAGGAATCAAGGGCAAGGTTTTAAAATCCGTTTTGTTTTAGTCAGAATTTTTGGTGCCGGAATAGTAACTGGCACAAGGTAGGTTACCATTTCGTCCCGAGTCAAATTCCTACCGTTCCGACCTATTTTGGTGCATTTCGTTCAGATTCTGATATTCCGGCTGAAAAGGCCGTTTTGGTCTGAAATTTTTGTTGGTCAATTCCTATTCTTCTTCACTTACTTATTATCGCTTTTTTGCTGTGATTTTCTTTTGCTTGAGAGATGAAGAGAGGATCAAGATAGATAGTGATTGAAAGGGAAAAAAAAAATTGGAAGTTTAAAAACTACAAGAATTCACGCACCATTATTCTTGGGGAATGGTAAATCAATTTGTGAAAAGAAAACTGTGAAACTGGTAAATTAGTTTGTAGCAAATTGTGAAAAAGAAAAAAAGAAAGAGTGGGTCGCCAAATACCTAACATATACATGCCTTTCACTTCTCCTTTTAGGATTAACAATTTAAGCTACTTACTAATCAAAATGATTACTGATAGTGATGCAGGGGGATCTGAGTCCGAATTCGAGGCCAATGAGCCTCAGTTGACATATACGACATTAAAAGTACGGGACTACTTTGAGAAGGTAGACTAGCGCGGTGACGCCCCCATATTTCGCTTGGGATCAGACGTACATCTGAAGCATCAGAACATGCAACACAAGGCTACCTGGCCTCGTTTATGATATATAAGGTGCAATGTTCCTAACATGCATATGACATTACGCAATATTTATAGTGGATAGTTTTTTTTTCTTGAGCAATATTATGCACCAAACTGACAATATCCTAAATAATTAAACATCCATGCACACTTTACAAAATAAATATCCATGATTACAGTATGGGTCTCAAAAGATTGTAATCTCAAAACATGGGAGACCGGGCTCCATAATTACATTACCAAAATATACTATTGGGGTAGTTCATTGAGTAACTCGCATAACTCGACTAACGATGCCAAAACACTGTCCAAAAACCTAACTATGGAGGCCGTAAGCTCCGCGTCACATCTGTGGCGTCTAATCATCCTCCTCCACTCTACCAGTGTCCGTTCCCAACTCTGATCCTAACACATCACCTACCATTCGGGAGAAATGGTAATTGGGACTATCACGGTGTAGCAAGTTAATAGGAAACTTTCACACAAGTTAATGATGCATGCATGGCAGTAAAGGCATGAATGCATAATCAAAATCAATAATAAGCATAACATAACCTGACATAACATGGCATGAATTGACATAACTTGAACTGAAACGTGAACTAAACGGGAACTTGGTATGACATGAACTTGAAACTGAAACTTGACTTGATGTGACATGAACGTGAACTGACTTGGACATGAATGTGAACTTGAAACATGACTGAGCATGAAATTGACAGTGAACTAACTTGGACATGAATGTGAACCTGAAACATGACTGAGCACGTGATCTAACTTGGACATGAACATGAACTTGAAACATGACTGAACGTGAAATTGAGCATGAACTGAATGTGAACTGATTTAGACATGAACGTGAACTGAAACATGACATGAATGTGAAATATATGAACTTGGAACATAACATGGACGTGAACTTGAAACATATTCTTGTCTCATATGGTTACCATGATAGAGTAGTCTTATCTCATGTGGTTACCATGATAGCATAGTTTTATCTCTTAGAGTTACCATGATAGAGTAGTCTTATCTCATGGGGTTACCATGATAGCATAATCTTATCTCATTGGGTTACCATGATTGAGTAGTCTTGTCTCATTGGGTTACCATGATTGAGTAACAACAATAAATTGAACAATAACTTAACTGCATGAGAGCGTACATGAACGTGAACTTGACATGACTTGAAAGACTGTTCCTGAGGTACACAAACTGCAATAAAGACAGAACGTGACATGAAATAAAAGCACATAAGTCATGATGTAGCGTAACATGGCATGAACGCACTTTGAAAGACATGACGTATTTGAGACAAACAACATTTTGTAGCATAACATAATATGTAACGGACAACATTTTATAACATAGCACATGTTACAGAAAATATTACATGACATAACATACATATAACAAATGGCATAATGAAACTTGACATACTTTCAACAGATAACAATACGTGATAGAATATATTGTGTAAAAGATAAGTCTTTCGAGAGAGCATAAATCATGTGTAACAAAACATGAAAAGACATAGCATGGCATGGCATATATGATAACATACACACATAAATTGTAGTTCCCTTACCCATCACACAAACCCAGTAAATTGACAGTACGTTATGAGATAACTTATCTAGATCATCGCATTCTATGAGAATTCAAGCACAATTACGAGAAACTATGAATAATGATTCTAAAAGTTAGGAATTTAATCACTAACAATTTGAAACATGAAAAAGTTATTTTAGAATAAAATTACCATTTTACCCTCAACATGTAGTAAAATGATCATTTTACCCCTAATTTATGGATTTTGCATCCTAACTCAAAAAATTACCAAAATTTACATTCTAAATGTAAATTTTGTCCTAAATTCAAATATCAACTTAGAAAAATTTTAAACAAAACATAATTATAGAAATCTCACTATGGCCGAAACATCCAAAGGCCATTTCTTTTGATTTTTGTTGCAATTCTTCAAACTTCAAAACTCATGATTAAACTGAAATTTTGCGACAAAGATATTCCTATGCTAAGTTTAACAACATAATTAAAACATCCATTTGAAAAAAATGCTAATCATGACCACCAAAATTTTTAGTAAAAAGATCCAAACTTTTTAACTAAAAACAAACCCTTGAATTATAAGTTTTGACCTTATTCAAAACATCTTCAAGAATTTCAGAAAAACAAATCTTGCTTCTAACAAATTTATAACATCATCCTAAGAAAAATCATGTATTGAATCATCTAACAGAAGTCTACAAAAATCACAAAACAACACTAGGAGTATTCAGCTCCACACTTAGTCCCAAAATAGAAACTTTTCTTACCTAGTTTTGATCCATCACTTGATCCATGGCTTAAAAAGATGAGATCTTCAAACCAAAACATCACATAGTTTAAACATATGTCCTAAAGAAGACCCAATCATTAAAATTAAAATCACATGGCTAAAAACAAACCAAAACTAGGATCTAGCTAAAAAATCAATCCTTTGCCCTAATCGAATAAAAAAAATCATATCTTTGAAAATAATTCTAAAACTCTTCAAACTAATATCCTGCATGCATATAAGAGGTTTAGGATCATCAAATAAAAATATCAAAGCCATTGGACTAAGATTAAACCACGAAATATTCAAACTTTCGCAAAACATAAACTGGTTTTCTTCTTCCAGTTTCTAAGTTTCTAGATCTAAGAAAATATTTCATCAAAAACTTTAGTCATGTAAAAATCCCTCAATTAAAATTCATACACACATGTTTAAAAGACTTCATAAAAAGTTTGGACCAGGATATGTCCATTAGCTTAGTCAAAAACTCCAAACTATAACACACTCTCCAGTTTAACGCCCAAATGACCTTTCCATGGTTAAAATAACTTTTTACCAATCAAATGAGCACTAAATGAAACGAATAAGATATACATGGAAACTAAACTAAAATAAAAATAACTTTCATGAAAGAGTCATTGCAAGAAAATACTTACAAGGGGTCAAAACTCACCACGCAAAACAACTCAGAACTCTGCCCAAGAGAGCTATTTTGGGTTTCGCTCTAAGAACGGGGTGGAAAGTGATGAAATGAAATGAAGGGTATCTTTCATGACTCTATAATTTTGGGGGGGAGAGCTATGGGCTTGAATGACCCTTTGATTGGAAGTGTCTATGTCATAAAAAGTGAATAATAATGAGGAGTGCGTTGCTACAACTGCCTTGTAGAAAGGGGGTGGGTGATGAGGTGAACTTCCCTTTCACATCAAGGCACTATTTGGGTGCTTCTAGGGGTGGAGGATGGCCTACCATGTGGGGGAGGAAACTTACTCAAGAAGCTTTGGCAAGGTGGCCAATTCATGGGCCTTAACCAAGTGGGCTTCAATTTAGGGTTTAAAGGGGGTTTGGTTTGGGTTCATGATGCTTTCGAGCCCAAATCTAATTTTTCTTTGAACCAATCAATTTACAAGATTTAAAAGGTTAGATAATGATGTCATAACAAGAATTTTATAAATTAATAGCATGTGGAAGTAATTTAATCAAGTAATTAAACACAATGCTAAAAATCGAATAAAAAAGGGTTTAGAAACCAACTTTTGGGTTTGGGAAAACCGTTTAGGGTTTTGGTTTCAACCAATCTTTTGGGATTTCAAATGGATTCCAAATGTTTAGGGTTTCACTATGGTTGAAACCCTCTTTGGTTCGACAGAATTTGGTTGATTAGATGGAAAATAGGATTTTGCTTAGGTGGCATGATCTCACTCCTTAATTTCCTTCACAGATCCATCTAATAGTTCTTCATGTTGCCAAGTGTCTAATACTATTGACTAAGTGTGACTAAGATCTTTTCAAGTGTCCAAATAAAACTTCTCTAACCTAATTTGGACATTCCTCACTGTGATTTGTTTTTAATAGAAAAAAGTACTTCATTGCAAATAGGCACAAAAGGCCTTAAGAGTGCTTACAAGAAAGGGCATCTATGTAAACAATATTATCAATAAAACAAGGAACTCCAAGCCACCACAATTCCACATCAAAAATAGACCAAGCATGACTTGCTAGGTGATGAGCTGCTACATTAGCCATACGGTAACCATGTTGGATCTGACAGTGCATAAATCTGAGCATAAGTCTTCTAATTTCAGTGATCACAATTCTCCTAGAAGAGCAAGATGATTCGACGCTGTTTATCTCCTCTACTAAGTGTAAACAATCACTCTCAATAAGAAGATTATGAATGCTAGTCTGAAAACAAAATTGGAGACCTCTCAAAACTGCCATAGCCTCACATTTTCTGGTTCTAAGAATTCCTCTTCAACCTCGCTAAGTGCCATGATCACCTCACCACAATCACTGCATAAAATAGCTCCAATTCCAGTTTTATTGCAATCAAAGAAGAGTGCCCCATCAACATTCAGTTTAAACCAGCATGGTAAAGGAGGAGTCCACCTATAATTCAGATTCTTGGCCAAAACCTACTGCTGAGAACCTGTAGACAGAGAACCTTTCAAAGAGAGAGCAAAGCTTATAACTTGTTGAGGAGGTAACTTCACACTTTCATAAATCATTTTGAAAACATTGTACTGGATGCTATTATAGAGGTTACTATTCACTCGAAAAAAGTAAAAAATAAATTTTACACTGTAAAACCCTAAATATTCATACAAACCTAACTATGCAATTTGTTTATTGAAATTCTCCCCGAAGTGCCTCTAAATAAACAAAATGCCTTTTCAAACAATCGTATTGTCCGAAAACTGAAAATGGTATTATTGTACTGTAAATCTAAAAAAATAACTTAGTCTAATGGCACAAACCATATCACTTCTAACTACCTCAAATAAATAAAATCATGATTCTAGCACCATAGTGGGTCCTAATTATGTTGATAGACTAAAACCTATGCGATTGATTGAATCGTGAAAACTTACGGTGTTTTTTTCGAGGTTCCTAAAGTCTATAGAAATTCCACCATTGAATTTCTAGTGAGCTATTACATCCTCCCCACCTAAAAAGAAGATTTTTTCCTCGAAATTGACGCAAGTAACAAACAAGAAGTTAAGGAGAAGATGTTGCTAAAAAAACCTCTTGTCCATCACTAGATGTATCGTCATTGGTTGGTTCTGGTGGTGGTGCATCGATATCCATCGGTATGGCTTGCTGTGGTAAGTAGTAGAATGCATCGTCCTCTAAATCATACGCCATGTTGCCCAAATGACCTAGGTCGAGGTGCTGCACAACCTCTTCATTGCCACTATCTAGCTCCTAACCCTTTACCAGCAAACGTTTGCGGCGAGTTGATGGCATAGTTGATCCTGAGGCTATGGGCTCAGTGTTCATGGCTATGGCATGCCCTTCTACTACTTTACTGTACTCAGCTCCATCCCTTGTCATCCTCGCTTTGAAGCTATCCCGGTCTAACCACGTAGTCGAGTGTGGACATAGGTAACGTTCTTCATAAGGTAACACCTTCCTCTCGTAGTGTAACGAACCAATCCTATATTATTAGGGATAAATTATGGATAATTTTATTAGGCTCAATAAATGAGTTAAAGCCCATAAAAGAGTTTATCGAATAAGTTATATTTATTTGAACCTAGAGTTAAGGCTCCATTATTTTTTTTTTTAAACTCCAAGCTTGTGAGTGTTAAACTCCAAACACTATTAGCATTCTAGATTCCTTTTCATAATAAAACCACTAACATATTTCCTCTATAAACAACAACCATGCACGTCTCAAAACCCCACTAAAATTCAACCAATAGGGCTCTCCTAATAGGACTACAACTCCACATTCATCCTAGTTAAGAGCCTTAAACCTAACAGTATAAATACTCCCCCTTCTATTCACTATGAAACCTGAACTAGCAAACATAACACGCAGCATGCCCAAGCCCCCAAGTCCTTCATCGTGAGTCTTTCATTCACGCATCAAACCACTGCATAGAACCAGCCCGAAGGAAACTCCACGTTGCAATAGCCAGTCTAACCCCTACTTGCACCATGTTGCCGACGACGGAAGCTCCACCACTTTGCCGAGACTACATGCCAACCACTGTCGCATGACACATCAGCCTCGTAAGAGACCAACAGCTACCTTGTAAGACACCCCCTTCACAATTGCAGCCAAGCTGTTGCGGTGAACGTCCAGCACACGTGAAGTGCAGCAAACGACGCAGATTAGTGCCATCGGCCACGGCAACCACCAGGCACGTCCTGCAGCCTCGCCACCCCAAAGTCAAGCCAACCACATCGTAGCTCCTCACTCAGACCACCACTGTGCCCAGCCACTAACATTTCACTGCAGAGTACTCTGTTTTGCACCACCAAAAAGAGAGGATTTCTTTTTCTCCCCACTGAGAGCAACAGCCCAGCCACCCCATGGCACCAACTCCCTCTACGTCGTCACCAGACTGCACAGAAAGTGCCGCCTGGCACCTCATGCCAGCCGATGTCGCCGCTCCCTTTTGGTAAGCTCACGTTGTGCCCACTGTTTCTCTATCGGTCTCTTTTGACTCCACAATAACTCTCTCTATATCTCTCTCTCTACGTTAGTTCCCTCTCTCTCTTGATGTCAATCTCTTATCACTCTCTCAAGTAAACTAACTAGTATGTATATTTGATTATGGGCTAGGCAAATTGAAACGGGTAGTGGGCTTGCAAATAGGTTATGGGTTTAATGGATTATATGGATGTATGATGGTTTAGGCCCATGAAAGAATTTGACTATTTTTACGGTTAGCGGGATTTTAGGATTTATGAAAATGTAGGTTAATTTAGAAATTCAGGTTTTGATCATGAAGTATGTGTTAAGTTAGAAATTTATGTAAGCTGTGTGTATTTTATAGGTAATCAACCACGTCCCGAAAATAGTGGATTAGTGCTACGAGGTAAGTAGCATGATCATACCCTGACACATTGTATGGTAAACATCATGATTCCTTTTAGTAAAATGTTATGCATGTATACCCTTCATTGGAAGCCACTTTTTATGTACCTAAATCATGATTTTATGTGAAGATTTATGCATTAAAGTATTTATGAAAGTCATGATTTTATGTTAAGGTTTATGAAAATTAATGATCTTATGTGATAATTTATGCACTAAAATAGTTATGGAAAGTCATGAATAATTTATGTGAGAGTTATGCATAAAATTATTTATGAAAAGTCTTGAATTTATGTGAGTATTATGCATTAAAATATTTATGAAAAGTCATGAATTTATGTGAGGAGTCATGTATCACGACATGTTATGAAGGAATGTGATTTCTTATGAAATTTATGATATGACAAGTATGCAAGTATGATTATGATGAAATATGAATGATACGATATGTAACGGCCTATGTTATGATATGAAGAAGGAACCTGTGTTATGAGCATATTGCATTGCTAAGTCGTACATGCTGGTAGTGCACCCAGTATATCTTCCCTGTGTATGGATTCTACAACCCACGACCACGGGTGAAATTAGAATCTACTTAGATTCGCTAACCCTAACTCACGAGGGTCAACAGTGGGTACTGCTGGCCTATGATAAGTGAAAGTTAAGTTCATGTTCATGCTATTGACATATGTATTTCTGAGTATGCATATTTTTCAAGAAAATCCTATGTTTATTATGTTTACTGAATGATGTGTTTTTTTTTTTTTTGAGTATTTGTCTTATTTTTGTATGTTTTTATGTTTTTTTAAACCACCCAAGGTGATGACATTTATAAGGATGAGACTGCAGGACAGGACTTGGCCTAGGGAGGTGAGACAGAGGCCTAGATAGTTATGTCATGTTCAATTTATGATTTAAGGTTGAAATAAATTATTTTGATAAGCACATGAGACTTTAGTATTTTTTTTAAATAAGTGCTTCCGCGCAGACTTTATTTTGGATTTTAAGTATTTAATAAAGATTAAATTTATTTATTTATGAGATCTTTCTTATATGGTGCTTCGTTAGTCAGAAAAGTTTTTAAGTCAAGTTTAGTAGCACACCGGTTCCTTAAGAATTTTAAAAATTTACTTTATTGGGGAATAGGGTGCTACACGTGGCCTACACTATTCTTATCTATAACTATCACATGGTTGCACAAAGAAACTACTACCATATAAGAGAAAAGTATAACACTCACAAAGGTCACTCCCTAAACTTAATGACTTCTAGGCTATCCTTCTAGGATACTGAATCCTTGCTTAAGTGAAATCACTACTTTCGTTACTGCTCAAAAAGTTATTCACCACAGACATATATAAACCCCTGAATTCATTAGTTACCCCTTTTCATTCATGTGGCCGCTAAGTATTTTCATACATTGAAACATTGATTTCCTTTTAGTCCTTTCGTTCTTTCATTCATTTCAGTCCTTTTCATTTAATAGTTCATTCATGGGAAAGGAACGTCAATTAAAAGCATGAGCTTAAACATCGTTTAAAAGCATGAGCTTAAATATCATTTAAAAGCATAAGCTTAAACACCATTTAAAAGCAGTTCATAGGGACATTTTAAAACTCATTTAAAGCATCACTTGAAGCATAAGACATGAGACGTTCCTTTCCTTTCCTTTGCAATCAAAACCTTTTCATCATCTTTCTTAGTTCAATGCACATGCATTTTTATGAACAAGATACATTTTCATACTATACTACATATAGGAATAATCATAAGTTTCTTGAGAAAACATGCATGAAAATATCATGACTTAGAACCTGCATGCATACATTACCTTATACACATACACACAATTATAATCGATAGGGTACTTAATAGGGGCTATCAAGAAAGGGTTTGTACATACTATATTCATTTACTCTTTTCATTAGAGGAACATTTGCAATAAGAGAGAGAGATATATATTCTTTCATAAAGAGAACTTGGTGTAAGAAGTATGGTCATAGCTACTTACCTGCGAGCTTTACTAGCGAGTTCCTTTGAACTTAAAAGTAAAATTATATTCAATCAAATAGAATAAACACATTAATATCCATCTCACTTTAAGCTTTACTAACCGACACCCTTACACGCTCACTTTAATTCCAATTTGGAATTAAAGTATTTTCCTTAACCCAATCTCACTTAATGAGCCTTATCTACAAGGTATAACCTTAACCCATTTAGCTACCCACCATACATGGTACTAGGCCAAAACATTAAAATCCTAATTCCAAACATATTTAAAGAAACTCGTGAAAGTAAATAACATGCTTGCCATCCCTTTAAAATTAAACATAGCATAAAATATAACAAGGTTACCCATTTAATAGACTTTAAAACCTTTAAACACTTAAGCTTATGCTTTACTCACTTACTACCTTTTAAAAGCAAGATATAAAATTACAAGACCCAAGCAAATCCTCTAAACCAAACCTCTAGCATCTTAAAAATAGATTACCAACCAAACCTCAACACATGACACAAGGTACCAATATATATAAATTAAAAATCACTTTAATCATCACTTTAACATAGCAAATTTAAAATATAGGAAATCACATAGCAAAAACCACTTTAACATATTCGACTTGGGCTAAAAACAGAGCACCCATATTGATTTATAAGATGGTAAATTAATAACACCAAAATACAAGCTAAAACAACTTAGGGATCTTCCAAAATCACACTAATATCAAATGAGTCAAATTAGGATTTTTACCTTAAGCTCTTAGCTTTTTTCAAAAGGCTAGATAGAGGAGCAATTGGTGATAACCCGTGTAGATGAAGAACAAAATGAAATTTGAAATCCATATGGAAATCGTGCTAGGAAGTGAACCAAAAGTTTATTACCTTCAATATTTCATCCTTTGGAAGATGAAATCAAGCTTTGAAGAAAATATTTTTCTTCTTCCATTACTATGGAGTCACAAGCTTAAGGGAGATAAATGAGCTTGCTTTTCTTGAAGATGGAAAGAAAAGAGGAAGGTGTGCATCAGTTAGCTCTTGGAGAGGAAGAGGAAATTTTATTTCTTTTTCTTGGGTGAGGGGTGACGGGTAGGAGTAGAATGCCTTAGGGTAGTTTTTGGTTTTTCTTCTCTCCTTTGTTGTCTAAACCGACGGGTACTTGAAGAAGAAACGAATTGGATTGCTTTCTTTGGAAGCTACAGGTTTCAAGGGAGAAAAGAGTCAAATGGGTCTTGGTCAAAACTTATCGCATAAACTAGGGAATGGATGGTGGAGATCCATCCACCTCAAGGTTACTTTTTACCTACCAATCTAATGGTAGAGGATAATTGGGCTATTTCTTAA
>QEOT01007480.1:0-19167 GCA_003123785.1 Pterocarya stenoptera
TGAAAGATGTGTATATTATGAATAGATATAGTCCTTTCTTGCTTCTGTATCCTGATTCCTTTTTTTTCATCATTTGAATGTTTTCAATAACACATTTAATGCGCTTTGTTTGCAGTGCTGCTGTTTTTCACAATGCAAGTACCAGATTTTGTGATGGGGCTCGATTTGGACTAGGTGCAGAGGTATAATAACATCATTTAGAAATTATTCAGAAAATTAGTTGAGTCGTTGCTCTTGCATTTGATTCTCCTCAATGATGGCTGAATAGGTCGGGATAAGCACAAGCCGGATTCATGCCCGGGGTCCAGTAGGAGTTGAAGGATTGTTAACAACACGATGGTATGAACTACTGATATTTGTTGGTTAATTTAATGGATTCAAAGTTCTGTCATTTTTACCCTTCAATGAATAACACGGGAATCCCCGATCATTAACAATCCCTGTAATGCTAGCACAATTTAGATGGAACTATTTTATTTTCCTTTGGTATTATCACATGCACATAGTCACACACCATGTATGAATTGGTTTTCGCAAGGTAAACGACGCAGCTTCACAAGGAACATGTCTTAGCACTCGCTGGGAGTCTAAAATAGGTATAAATATGTTTTGTCTACCTAAGTTACTGTCTTGTTGCACATGCAGGATTCTCAGAGGAAGTGGACAAGTGGTTGATGGTGATAAAGGGGTGGTCTATACCCACAAGGACCTCACAAACTAGTCCCGAGTTCATGGCCTGATAATTACTAGTCCATTCTATCAATTCACTTTGTTGCCAATGCCCCCGGAATGCATTTGATCCTGGTTTTCAAGGTCACCCGGTTCACATATGATGCTCCCAGTAAACTTTTCAAGTATGATGATTTAGGACAATATCTAAATTTTACTCTTTATTTTTGTTTCCTTTGCTTTGGAAATTTTATTTATTGTCGAAGTCGGTATATATATATTTTTTTCTCTGCACTTATGAGAACACACCCTAACGAATAGGGAGTTAGTAGTTTCACTTTGATGATTTTCAGCAAAGCTAGGTAATCCCAGGAATTAAAACTAGAAACAGAAAAAACTGATCAAATAAATGAACTTAACATACCCATTGAGTTCAATCTGCGCGCTATATCATAAAATATCATATATGTGCATTTGTATATTTCAAAAAAATTAAACAGTTAAAAAGTTATTTTTTTTCAACCATTTAAATTTTTGAAATAAGTGACGGATGAACGAAGTGTTATAATAAAGCTAACTTCGACCTTATATTTCATCTTCATCTAATTAAATATTGTACGTATTTAATTAAATTATTGTATAATATTAAAATATTATATATTCCGACGGTAGTGGGTTGACAGTATCTATTGAACCAAAGATTTAACACAAGAAAGTTCTCTTGTTTTCGTAAACCCATCACCACTTCCAAGACTTTGATCCGTTCACTCAGGGGAGGGGGGTTGGAGCTTCAGCTCCACCCACCTCCCTCCCTCCCTCACCAGTCTCAGTCTTTGCCTAAGTTTGTTTTTTTCTGATTTTCTAGTTAGTCTCTACCTGTTAGCACCTAAACTAGTCGATCTGCGGCTTTTCGACGAGCAAGATTAGACACTTGCCAAGCCATCAATCTCCCCAGGCATCGACCTTCAAGATGGTAGAAGAAATCTGTCCATTCGAGTGGCGAGTAAACTTCATGCACGATCTATGTTGTGCGTGAACTTCATATGCCACCGCGCTTGGGGAAGCTTCCTGCCACCACGCGTAGTACTGTCGGGATCAGCAGTATCGAATCTTCCTGTTTTGACCTTCCACTCCTCTCTAGGTGTGGCGTGTGTACTACACGCACCACCACAGCCAATGGTGGCCCCTCGCCGGCAATTTGTCTCAATTTTTGGTTGCTTTCATATGTTCCTATTTTTCCTAACCAAAGATCGAGTCAAAATGGATGAAGTTTCTTCCAACCAATCCAGACCAACACATTGCAGCACACAACTCTTTACTACGACTTCTAGCTGTAGGTTTATAGTCTATTCAACAAATTATTTAAAAACCGTCATTAAGCAGTTTTTCCTCGTGGGAAATGAGTGGGAGCTATTTATTTGGCTCCAGAACCCATCTTTTTTTTTTCTTTTTTATGTTGTAATATATTAGTTTTAGGAAGACTTTAAGAAACTTTCACTCCAAACTTGTATCTTGTAATAGTTAGTTTATCTATAAATGTCTTAGCGGGTTGACAGATACATGATACGACACCTAGGCACTCATGTGTGCTGGTGGGATGACCCAATATAATTATTGTTGATCTGCTGCATGTTCTTACTTTATCCATATGTAAAGCCGTGGCCAGAGGGACACGACACGACCGCACCGTGAAATGTCTGGCGTGCAAGGGGGGGGCCGGGGCATGTGACTCTGGAACAGACTGCCGCTGAAATTAACAGATTAAACTAGTCGAACGGAGTTGCTCTGTGTTGAGGATCAAATCATCTCCTACGTTTCTCCCTCCTTTTTCATTAGTTTTCGATTTTTTCTTTTTATTTTTAATTTCTAGCGAAAAGGATTGGGCACGAGGTCCGTGAGGAATTGCACCTGTTTTAATTTTTATTTTTAAAGCGTAGCCGCCGGTTGCAGTTGCTTTCTATAATTATTATTATTGTTATTTCTTATTATAGGTTATTGTTATTAATAATATTATTTTATATCATTTTATAATTACAACATGTTTATGTTGTTGTTCAACTTCACATGGTAGGCCACGCATTCTCCTCTCCTTTTCTTCTGTCTAAACTGTCGGTGCCACTTTATGTACCATGGAATATGGATGGGGGAATAAAGTCATACAGTCCAAAAGTTTTGGCTATTTTTTTTTTTTAATTACATTTTACCCCGGCTAAAATTCAAAAATAAATACAAAAAATTATAATTATAAGATGAGATAAGATGAATTGAGAGTATTTTTTTATATCCAAACTAGGCCTAAATAAAATATGAAAGAAAAAGAGAATATTCCAGCCAATGCTACCGACATGTGTACGACCATATTCTTTTCTTTTTTTTTTTTTTATATAAAAGTGGATCATCATCCTTCATTAAGATAGGATATACAAATGACTTGAAAACAAGTCAACTACAAGCGTTAATAGTTTTCCAGTACAAATACGTGTCTGACATGGTCTAGTCTAAACGGCAAATCTCTAAAGACCTAAGTCTTAGAGAAATACCACCTCTGTACACGACAGAGGTTACACAGCCCCCATATCCTGACTAAGCAGGGTAGGGTTCACCAAACCCCACAATCCGACAACGCAGAGGGGGACTTCTTTTTTAGATTTTTTATTAACCTAAAGCATTACAGAACGAAAATTACAAACACAAAACATTACAAAAACACTGAAGGGGCACGTGCAACTACCCAGCAGCAAAACTGCAAAAACAATGTCCAAAAGGAGTTGCTTAGGCGCGTGCAGCCCACGCGCCCAACTGGACAGAGACCCAGCAAACGATCTTGGCAATACCGGACACGTTGATTCCAGAAGCGCCGCGCGTGCCGACGGCGGAGAGCTCCTCGGTGGCGCGTGAAACCGGAAACTTTGACCCGCACGTGCGGGCCACTCGCCGCTCCGATTGACGTCGCGTTCGATGGGCTTGAAGATTGGCGGCTGGACAACACCATGGCGTGGCGCGTTCTGGCCAGTGCTTGCCAGAGATTCCTAGATCGACAATTCTCCCGTAACGGCCTGAAAAACATAAAATAAAACTACAAAAACAGACTAGAAAGAGGAGGAGGGAGGGGGAAGGGAGCCGAGGCTCCCACCCCCTCTAGCTGGGTTCGAAGAGCTTTTTTAGAGAGAGAGAGGGTCTCGAACAGCACCTCGTGTACGACCATATTCATTCAATACAAACACTGGGACATTGCAACGATACCTGATTTAAAAATGTTACATATATAAAGATCCATCTTGATAAGTTACACAAGGTTGGACAAACCAACAAATAATTTATTCCTACATATACACCAATGATTAAACATCACATCGATCATGTGCATGATTATGCCTCCATAAAAGTAACTGACCCTTCAGCTTTTTAACTCGCATCACTGCGAATTCCAGAAACCGACTTTTACACCTTGTAGAGATGAGAAAATAACAAACACATTTCAAACCCAGTGGCAGTAACTTACTACTTCCCAAACACAAATAAACTAATTTCACCAAAATCCCCTCACATAACGATCTCTGGCTTCAAAATGCTTGCTTTGATCTCTTTGTGGGGCAAAACCACACCACCATTACTGTAAATTTCATCACAAACATGTACATCTTCTCCAAGAATGGTCATGTTCTCTACTCGGGCCCATTTCCCAACAGTGGAGTGCCATCCAATTATACTGCCGGAAATGCAGGCATGCTTCTTGATGCGGACTCCTCGCATCACTGTGCAGCGAGAGAGTCTAACTCCAGACTCAACAACACAACCAGGGCCAATTGCGACATCGGGTCCAATCAGACACCCCTCACCAATTTTGGCCGTCTCATCTACTATAACATTTCCCACAATGTGGGAGCCAGTGGCCAACATTGACGGAGATTTCTTTTTCAATGAGTCTAGGTAGAGTCTCAGGCCACTAATATAATCCCTCGGTTGTCCAACATCCATCCAAAATCCTGGTAGCACCATAGCATAGAGCTTTTTCTCTGCTGCAATCTTTGGAAAGACCTCTTTCTCAATTGAGGTAGGCCTCAGTTCAATTCGATCCAGAACTGAGGGGTTCAACAGGTAAATTCCAGCATTGATTTTGTTACCGACAAATAGTTTTGGTTTTTCTACGAACTTTTCAACTTTCCCAGTAGATTCTTCCGTAACCACCACACCATATTTTGAAGGCTCATCCACCTACATGATAAGAAGAAGAAACTTTCAGAAAACTTTGTCTAAGGGTTTCAACATGTCTTCAATAAACTAAATGTTGTACACAAGTGTACCTTGGTGACCATTATGGAAGCTTCCCCTCCATGGGATTTGTGGAATGCTATCATTTCCTTAAGTGGGTATTCACTTATAACATCACTGTTGAGGACAAAAAATGGCTCACCAGATTCATCTATTAGTTTGTCCCTAGCAAGAGCCAGAGGACCAGCAGTGCCAAGTGGCTCGGTCTCTTGCGAGCAAGTGATCTTGATCCCAAGCTTTGTTTCAAAATCCTTCAAGAAGTTCAACATCACCTGCAGAAATAAGGAGTGAGCCCATTATTAGTTTCTCCAAACTTTAGAAGCATCAATCTTTATACTTGAATAAGCATTGTACGGTTGAAGTAATATAGAAGCTCTCATCTCGTCACCTCTGGTTGATAATTAATAGCCAAAACCACTTCACTGACTCCGATAGCCTTAAGAGCCTCTATCTGGGGAAAAATTCAAAATAAATGTCAACCTACAGTTAACACAAACAAACAGAGTGAGGAGGGGGGAAGATGGGGAGAGAGAACGAGCAATATTAACACAGAGGGCCTAAGAAATTAGCTAACAAAATCTACACAGATGCTCACTACATGACGAAGGAGCACTGTGGTACTTGGTCATCTGTTGGAAGTTAACGCTTCCCACATTTTCCAGTTAACATGAGTTGCTTCTCGATTGTAAACCTCAAACATGAAATCAAAAGAAGAGAACTCTCTTGAAGAAATACCTGATGAAGGATCATAGGTTTGTTGGCAAAATCAACAAGCGGCTTGGGGACACTTAGTGTCAATGGCCTCAACCTTGTTCCAAACCCTCCAACGAGAATAAGAGCCTTCATTGTGATAAGCCGCTTGCTCTTCCTGTTGAGGTCATAGTCAGAATCTTAGAAAAAAATATAATACAGAATGGTACAAAATGAAAATACTCGTATGGATGGTAGATAGATCCCCACAGTCTCCTATACGTATATGATATATCCATGCCAAAAATACAGCAGCATCAACATCACCAACATTTTCTTAAAAATAAAAAACAATTTAATTCAAGGAAGAAAATTCTGATTGGTGTATGCCAAATAAAATCATACTTCCAAATGTATATACATGCCAATTCAGCAGGATCCATTCTGTACGAGATCAACTCATTAAAAACTTTATATTTTTTTGGATCGGTTATCAACTCATTAAAAACTCACTCCTATTAGTTGGGATTTGGTACTAGAATCCTAATCCTCCGTTAAATCCTTATTCAGAGCATCACTTAAGCTTAGAAGAACTAACCTCACTCATGAGTCTTTTTTTTTTAAAAAAAGGAAAAGAACTTCATATACCGACGTGACAAAGCCGAGAACGAACTTATTGAGAAATAGCCAAGAAATTTGTCAAATTATTATTTCCATTGGAATTTTATCTGGAGAAGGGGAAAAGAGGCACAGTGGCTAATCCAAGCACGATTGAAAACGCTATCATTACCAGATCTGAACAAAAAACGCCAAATTCATTCAAGCAACTTCATATGCTAAAAGGAAATGGAATCGAAGTATGCACAAAATTCATTAAAAAGAACGAGCAAAATCAGAAATCAAACCAATCAAAACAAGCAAAACAAATAATTTACCACTCGACAGGAAATCGAATTCGAAACACATTTAAGATAACGTTCATAGCCACAAGCAAAACCTCTCAAAAATCTAAACAAACGAAGCGGTATAGAACTCCAAGCACCGTTGAGATCATGAATCAAAGCAGGCATCCGATAGAATTCTCAATGACTCACGCTAGCAACGAAGTCTACGTGCAGTCTTACCTTATATTCGCACCGGATCAAGACCTCGAAACTAGACTAACCTCCAGAACGGGGATTTTATTGCACTAACACCCCCAACGGTTGGTACCGTCGTTGATTGGTCTGAGCTGTACAGACTACACAGAGCGTTGGTTAAGCTCAGACCCGAAGGATATTTATACGCGCGCGACACATTGGGGATTTGAGAGCCCCATAACATAATCATCGATTCATTTAAGGCCCGTTTGGATTGTCTTAGTATTATTATCTCATTTCAACGTTTAAATATTTAATATTATAAATCTAAATAGTTTTTATTTTTAATTTTTTTATCTAATTATTATAACTTGAGCATTACTAAGTACAAGCGATTTGATATGCCAAATCGCATACCAACGATTTTTTTATTCAAAAATAAATAAAAGAAAAAAAAATTTTGAGAGAAAAAAATATATCTTCTGTCTCGAAAATCATTTCCGTTTTCAATTCGTACCGTTTTATTAAACGAACGTCTTACATGTCAACATCGATGCTCAGTTTGATGCGCAAACTCGCTTGCAAGAAAACTTTTTCTTATAAATTTTCAAAAATTTCAAATAAATATAAAAAGTAATTCAACATTTTCAAATCTTAAAATAAAAATTATATCAAAAAAATTATATTATAATAATATTTTAACTTTATAATATTTTTATTCAAATTTTTTTCTTTCTTTCTAGAATCTCATAAAACATCTTAACTCAAAAAATTTTACTACTATTTACAAATTATTTTAATATTATTTATAAATCTCTCATCTCATCTTAACATCACATCTCAACACCTAATGAGATGGATAATAAATAATACATGAATTTTTAAATATTACATAATAAGATAAATGATTAATTAAAAAAACTATGTCACCATGAATAATACCAATCATAAATAATTATGTGAAGTAATATTATATTTGTTGGAGCATTATTTTGTCACGGGTGAACGTCAACAGTTTGGTCTGTGCCTCTCTTCTCGCAACGGTGGTATGTTCGAAGGAAAATGATCAACTCACAACACAATTTATAACATATTATACAACAATGTGTTAAAATAAGGGGTATTTTTGTAAAACATCTTATAAAAGTAATAGTATTTTATAAAAATGCCCTCATTTTATAACATTGTTGTGCAATGTATTATAAATTGTATTGTGTGTGTATCACTACTCATGTTCGAAATGCTCATTTATGCAATGAGAAATGACAAAAATAAAAGAAGCGAGTATTTACGTAGTTCAACGCTGAAACATACATCTACGGGTCTTGAGTTTAAAATTCACTATAAGTATAGTTTTATACAAGTTTTCCATCCTCATTAAGCTGCTCTTTACGATTACTCTCATTGAATTTTCTTTGAACAATCCTCTTGGAGCTCTATATATTGCTCCTATATTCCTCTCCATCCGTCCATTATCCTCTCCAGGAAGTGGATCCGGAACCCCATTTTCTCTCAATTGTTGTCATTTGTTTTAATTTATTTCTATTTGTTATGTTCCAATCTCTTTCGTGTTATGTCCCCTCTTGACTTTATATCCGAACAACTCTGTCTATGTAGATCGCTGTCTTTCCATCATATTATAGTGGATTTATGAGCCTTTGGTGGACCTAGCACATGTGCACTCATTTTTCTCCCAATAATATTCATCTTAAATCTGACCATTATTCACACGTTTTAACTTAAAAATAATAAAGTCGCAGATCCAACAAAACATTTTTCTAATCATAAACTCACATAGTAACATGTGTCTTGTCTTTTGGTGGAGTTCTTTTGAGTAGTTGAAGGAAGAGGGCATGTCCGCTGAGCCCGAGGTTAAAAGCTTTGTTTGGAGAGCGAAATTTCGAGGCTGTTTCTGATTTTGGATGCTTCGCTTTGCGGATGAAGTAGTACTGCCACTGCTACTAAAACGGACGGACTCTGGAAGGAGTCAGTGTCACAGTCAATTCTGAATAAATTTTGAACTAATTCTTCCATAATTTAAAAAAATTATTCTCATCAGTTATCATTTACCACATCACACTCTATTAAAAACATTCTCATATCCTATAAAAATGCCTCTATACTTTATGAAAAAAATTATAGGTGTAGGCCGGTGTGAGAATAAATAGTGACTGATACATAGTAAATCTCTCAATAATCCCAATAAGAGCACATCAGATTGCATGACTATTTCAATTATCTATTGCTTATTATTTTTGAGTATTTGGAATCAAATATTCAAGTTATATATAGTGTGAAAAGAAAAAAACATTCTAAGTATTATATATAAATCATCATAAGTCTATATCAAATTAAGTTCACGTACTATATAATGTAGATATTTTAAATTTTAGATGATTCTATTGTATTAGAATTTCGCCCATATAATTAATAAAATATATTTATAATTTAAGATCAATGACAAATAACAAATTAGGGTTATCAATTTTCTAATTAATCTGTTCGCATCAATGGTTTAGCCTTATCGTGTAGTGATCATCATGCTTGTCAATATTGCAATGATATATTTTGTAATTGAGTTCACACACTCGGCCCAAACTCGATCCTTTTTTAAATATATACGTATACGTATATAGGTGTGTGTATATATCTAAGTTTTTGGGCCTACAATTTTAGGACAAACTTCTAATATCTAAGTTTTTTTTAGTGGGTATCATTTTTTTGTTAATTTCGCATATATATATATATATTAAAAAAAAATTATGACCTCTTGACATGGATTCCATCGAGAACACACTAAAAACTTCACTGACATTCAAACAATATTCTAAACGTAAATTGAGTGATTTGCCACAATATTCCTATATGTATTGCCACATATAAACTTCATGAATTTTTTATTTTATTTTTTTAAAGTACCTCATGTTACGAATCTGAAATGACCTGCAAACCAAGCAACCAAATACGCGGGCACGTTGAAGTAGTACGGCTGGCTCATGATGCTCATGTCGTGCATATATATAATATATAATATATATATATATATATATGTTGGTGAATGAGACCATCGATACTCAATATATATTAGTTTAAAGAAATGGGGTGAAAATAATAGGATCTAAAATGTAAGTCTGTTTTATCGTAATTTCAGTTAAACAAGCTGCTGGGATAAGTTTCTTTTTTATTCCCAGCTTTTTGAGAGAATGTGATTTTCTTACGACTCATTGGAAACCCTTGTAGTTCTATATAATATAAGGTAAGCTTTTGGATCAGCTGCACTAGTACCGCATACAGCAAGCAACCAAACCATGCGTAGTACGCATTAATTCATGACCTTTGGGGCCGGCATTCACCTTTGATGATATAGCAAGTCAGAGAGATTTGGCTTTGCTCCATTTTCTAAGCCAATATTAGCTGCATGCCGCCAATGTTCATTATAAGAAAATTGTTTATTTGCGATCAGTTATTTCCAGTTAAAATAAGTCTATTTTCGTCACAAATAGTTCATTTCATTGTAAAAAAAAATCACAAATACATATTTTTCTTGTAGCGGTAGGTTAGAAACCTGCCCTATTTATGAGTATAATTATACCAAATGGTGATGTGATCAGTATATAATATTGGATCATGTAATCCACCTTTCTAATAAACAATTTAATTATATAACTTTCATAAGAACGTATGTACGTACGACGTACGTACCCTATAAAAAAGTAAGCATGTGGTCAGATCGAAAGCAAGCAATCGGCCAGACTGGCCTAATTTCTTGATTCATAATTAATATATTGGCGTAGTAAAGATCAAAAGGTATACCCTCAGTTTCACTCCCAATTTGCGAATCTTCAAGGAGCAAAAAGCACTCGATTTGATTATCTGAATGTGATTGGCACCCAATTATATATGATCCGGATGGAGTAGTGGTCAAGATGGACCGCAACTTCCACCATAATCCACGTGGAATCCACATCGCGTGTACAAGCAATGTGGTCATCGATCGAATCAATATTTAAATAAATCAGTATTCAAAGTTTTATAAAATTGGTAAACGCAACCCGTGTTTGGTAAAGTGGTCAGCAGTAGTTGTACTGCATGCTCTTTGCTTGGATTCTTGGCAGTCAAAAAGAGACATGAGATGAAGTGAATGAGATCATGTGTTAACTTCTGTCGACGTTGTTTGATTTAAAGAAAAAGAAGAAGAAGAAAGATTTGAGATTAGTGCATATTAACCCAATAGCCATTATAATTTAGACCGTATTCGATGTTTTCCAAACGGGAAAGGGGAAGGTTGACCTAAACCCAAGCCATTATATGCATGCATGGGAAAAGCTATCTGTAGGCCGCCGATCGATCGAGGTTGAATCATAAGACTTTTAGGCTTAACTTTCCGTCATTACCTACCTTTACGTTAAGTTTTATCCAGTACATGAATATATCATTCACATGAAGTAATATAAAGACGAACTACCTAATTAATTTCTGTGTCTTTTTCTTTTTCTTTTAATTAGTGTGTCTTGCTGACGAGATTGTAACCTAGCAACCATATGGTTTTCCTTAATCATGTACTTTGACCATAACTAATGAAATCACTGATATATCTAGAATAAAATAAAATAAAAAACTAATGAAATCATCAAATTAGTGTGTAAAGTTCACCTGCTTACATGGCGAGAATTATGTACTCTATATACAAACTTGAGAATAGAATAACTCATCAGTTAACAATGAAGATGAAGACTTTTCGGCCAGCTATGGAAACATCATTCAAGAAATAAAAAAATATCTATACGATAGAAAAGAGTGGCAGGTGAGATTTGCACACACATTAACAAAAGTAGCTTTACAATTAGATTCTGAAAGAGTATGGATAGAGGAAGCACTAGAATTTGTAACTAGTGGTCTGGTGAAAGACAATCTTTGTAATGGATGATTTTTCAAAATAAATAGAAGAGGTTTATTTCCAAAAAAAAAAAAGAGAAAATAGAATAACTCATATAAAATATCTTATCATTATCGTTTGGTAAGGAAGATCAGCATAAGAATACAAATTACAAAGTACCACTCGAAGAATATGAAACGGATATTCTAGTTTTTACATGTTAGGTATGCCCCAACTAGGACTAAAAATGTCGCTAGATCTCCTCTTTCCCTCCTAATAATTTACCTAACTCCATATTAGTGAATGATAATGATTGCTTTGACTAGTTGTTTTAATGTCTTTTCAGACATTTAAAAAAACCGGATTTTTTTTATCGGGCTCGGAAAGAATCTTTATTACTTATACTCTTATATTGTATTATTAATATGGAATCAAAAGTTATCAAATCATATTATAAACAGACGTATATTACACCTACATCTGAAATATATCTCAGTTATTTGAAGAAATGATAAAAAAAGATTATATGATAACAAGTACCAACCATGGCTTCTACGTATTTGCCTAATTCTCCACATACACCACACGAAGCGTGATGTGGCTTCCTTTCTTTTCTTTTCTTTTTTTTTAATTAAATGTGCGTTTTGAGAAAAAATACCCAAATCATTTACTTTTGAATCTTCCTCCACCCCGCGTTCTTCCTCCACCAGCGGCCTTCACGTCTGCCACCACGTTCTTCCTCCACCTCTATTAAAAATTATTTTAATAGAGAGTAGCAGTTTTTCTTTACATGGAGTATCATACGGGATACCATTTGGCTCTATAGAAACGGAGCTATCCACAAGGGGAAAAAACCAGACATGATGGAGATGATTAGGTCTTTCTTTACATGCAGTGATTATCATGGATGCTACTTGGTTCTATAGGAACGGAGGTAAGAAACAAATACTCGATGCTCGATGCATCCATTTAGTTATGGGCAGGAGTTCACTTGAAAAGCCCAACTCAAATGAACGAAAACAACATAGCTATTGCTGCGAGTTTTATGGACCAAAATAAACATAAAGAAGCCCATTAATATTGCGAGCCGAATGCCCAATCCTTTACACGAAAACGACGTCATATCCGAGTATAAGTATAGCCTCCAGAGGCACTTTACAGTATACGCTCGTCTCAAAGCCATGGTGATCAACCCGAACCCGACGTCCAAACCCGAGCAAGCTCCGGTGGGGCGAGCTCGAAGAAGGAAATCAGCTGCGAGGAGTGTGATTTCCTTCTAGCTACCAGCCTACCACCTCGCCAAATTATCGGCCGGACGAGAGCGGGATCAATATGCTCAATTCTTGCATCTAGCAGTAGCTGCCTCTAAACGTTTAGAGGCCAAGCTATTTCATGACCAAAATGACTAGTAATCATATTAATATTATACAGATCGAACCTTCTTCGAGCAAAACTATGTCGATGTTTATTCATATGGTATATAGTACATACATATATATATGTATCATGTGCACTAAACAAAGTAATATAACAGGAGTCATTATGCTCAACAACAAACACTAATAGCATGCATATGTGATCATAAAATCAACTGCGTCTTTAATTTCCTCGAAATTTCACTAGTAACTAATCTTGAACATCTTTTGCCCTCGCAATACTCATAATGTACTCGATCTCCTCGGCAACTTCTTTCATGGAAGGTCGGTTCTGTCTACGTTCCTCCAAGCAACTTACTGCCAGAAAACCCAAAGCCTTCATGGTCTCCATCTCGAAAGTGCTTGTTCCCTCTTTTAGCATTGGATCTATGGCATCCATTAACCTCTCTTCCTCCACCATTCTCCCCACATAGACTGCCAAGTTCACATCATCTGCTTCCCTGTTAAAATCAATTGCCTTTTGAGAAGTCAACAGCTCCAACAACACGACTCCAAAGCTATATACATCACTTTTATCAGTCAACTGATAATTTCTATAATACTCAGGATCAAGGTATCCAAGAGTCCCTTGAGCACAAGTTGAGACGTGGCTCAAATCAGTATGAGCCAATCTAGATAACCCAAAATCTGCAACCTTGGCATTCAGTTTCTCGTCGAGCAGAATGTTACTAGACTTGACATCTCGGTGATATATTGGTGGAACTGCAGAGGAATGGAGGTATGCAAGACCTTCAGCAGCATCATGGGCAATGCGAAGACGATGACTCCAACTAAGGCGCCCACCAGGTTTCAGACCCTGCAAATGTTCTAAAAGAGTTCCATTTGCTATGTACTCGTACACCAAAATAGGCTGCTCTAGCTCAACACAACAACCAAGTAGGCGCACAAGGCTTCGGTGGTTGACGTGACATAGAATTCTGACCTCGTTGAGGACCTGGTCGGTACCTTTGGTGTTTCCAACCTTAGCACACTTGACAGCAACATCTGTGCCATCTTCTAGAATGCCTTTGTAGACTTCACCATACCCACCAGTGCCTAGGAGGCGGTCTTTGGAGAAGACGTGTGTTGCTTTCTTGATGTCTCTGCCAGTGAATAGTTTTGCTGCTCTGCCTCCCCTATTGGCATTTAGGATTTCTTCTCGCTCTCTGGTCAGGCGTTCTCGTGCTTCTTTCATGCGCCTATGGCGTTTGTAGAGTAAAATGGCGATGATGGCAACAAACAGTGTTGCACCAAGGCCGCTAGTTAAACCTACAACAATTACATTCAGTTTTAAAAAATAAAAAGAAAATTACATTCAGTTTTGCAAGATTTTACAGAGCAGAAAGTTATTATTCGCACGCTAATCTGGGTTATAATCAGAAGTGCATTTTGATGAGTAAAATGGAGAGTTTGGTTTCCTACTACAATTCTAGCCTCATATGGGGATTGGAATTTCTACCTTTTGAGCATCCTCAATAGATTAGCTAAAAGTTAAATTCAATGAGTATTTAGCCATTAGAGAACAAAATATGATCACAATGGATTACCTAAATTTCAAATAATTGGACTTTAGTTATAGTAACTTTCAAAATATTTTTCAAATTTAAAAGTTACTGTAGATAGACTAAATACATATTTTATTAATTATTTCTCTTTTCTCTTTCTTATCTACTTCATATGAAACAATATTAATTTAATTAGAATATAATTACTAATTTACATATAATAGATAGAATTATAAAAAAAAAAATTAAAAAATTAAAAAAATTAATAATTTAAAAAATTAAATATTTTTTTATTATTATATAATGAATAAATTAATAATTCAATGTGGAAATTTAATGTAAATGAAATAGCTAAAGTCAAATTCATCTCATATTATTTTATTGTTATATAATAAAAAAATAACTATTCCAATGTAGAGATTGAAATAGTCAAAATCAAATTTATCTCATATAAATTAAAAGTGTCCTTTAATTTTGACTAATCAATTGAGAATGCCCTAAGCACGAATCTTGTCCAAAAGCAGAAGAGAAATCCCAATTATATAATAGAAAAGTTCTAACTACAGGGAAAGTAAGTCCAGAAATTGAATTATCAACTTTCCCGACTTGATCTAATAAGTTAGAGTGTAAAACTATTTGTATTGTAAGTTTACTTTTAGAGATGTAAATTCATATATATCAAAGTTTCAGAGCAGTCTTTACAAATTAAGGGGACACTATATAATGCTCATCAAGTCTACTTCGTTTTTAAATTTGGAGCTTAAATTGTGGGAAAATGAAGTTGAAACTCGTGTTCGAACAGAAAAGTGATCATGATAATAATAATCCACCTTATTTAATGGCTAATTAAGATTTAGATTTAGTACCTGCTATCAGTGCTGTCCGGTCCGATTCGCCGCCGCAGCCCTCAACATTTGCACATTCTGGAGAAAATACATATGTTAGCCAATCAGTGCACTCCACCTTTCAAGAGTTGACTAGAAACTAGAGAATAACAACTTACTTTCAGCGCATAACCCCACAACCGGGTCCCAAACAAGCGGGGAGTTACAGAAGCACCGACTAACCCCACCCGCAGCTGGGTCGGGCTCACAACGGGAGTTCTGCCCGTCATCACAGTCCGCCTGGGACCCACACACGGGTTCCTTTGGCAACAGCCACTGAATCTCCAAACCTGGGTCGGGCCACTGGTTCACAGGCAAGCTCGGGTCCAAGTTGACGAAGCTCGTGTAGGCACTACACCCCGACTTCCGGACCCGAATCATGTAGGAAGTCGATGACCCGCCCGCCCTGAACGTACAGCATCGAGGTGCGGCCTCGCATGGAGCCGAAGCTCCGCTGTCGTTGGCGTACACGTGGCACAAGCTATTCGACGAGCAATTCAAAGGCGATCGGAGGATGTCTTCGGAACAGTTGAGGTAGAGGATGGTGTTGCTGCTAGTGACATTGAAGGGGAGGGTGCTGTTAAGCTGCACGCCCTGGTGGACGAGATCTGATGTGACGCAGGTGTTGGGCAGGAACTCCGCGGGTCTGATCACGAAACGTTGGGTGGAGGGATTGATGGACGTGATCGCGTAGGTGGTGTTGAGCGTATCGAACTTGAGCGAGCCCGCATCGCACCGGATCTTATAGGACTGGTCTCCACAGCTGAGACCGGTGCTGAGCGGGTAAGGAACTGTGCTGTCGCCGCAGTTCGGACAGCTTTTCGCGGAGGTTGCACACCCGGTGCACATTAGCAGCGCTGCCGTGAATATGAGGAGCTTCAGCTTAGTCGTCTCCATCGAGAGAGAGAGAGAGAGAAATGAAGAGGCTTTCTTCTTTCTTTTCTTTATTCAGGCTTTCTTCTTAATTCTTCCTCCCCTTCTTCTTCTTCTTCAACACTACTGTTGGTCGTTGAACTGGAAATTAATGGGCAGAGCCAGAGCTCTGTTTAGTCAAACTTTCTAGAATTTCAAACGCGTAATATATCATAAGTTCTCGATGATCCGTCCCTACTAATTTCGGCTCATTTAAGTCGTTGTCTTTTCTATACGCTTTTGTTTTATCTTGATTTTAATGCACGTAATCATGATTTAGATAAGGATTGACTCGTATTGGATCCAAGTTTGATTTGATATAATTTTAGTTTAAAAGAGTCTATCTCTGTTTAATTGAAATTATTTTACTATTATTTATAAATTATTCTTAATTTTTTTATTATCATTTCCATATAATCTAAAATTACTTCACCATCCAAATGTAACGGATTGCAATCATTATAAAAAATATTAAAAAAAAAAAAGAAAGAAGAAAGAAATTCCTGTAAATCATATAGAATTTTATTTTTCAAAAAAAATCTATAAAACTTGCATATTCTACAACGACAAATTTCATTTCTCACTTTAAAACCCAACATTCAAAACTACTAATTTTTATCAAATAAATCCACCATCAACTCAATACTCAATATGAAATTAGTGAGTTAGGGTTAAGAGATTTAGAATTGAACATAACATTAACATATCATAAGTTCTTTATTTACCTTTATATTATTTTAATTTATTTTCCAAAATCCTAGTAGTTTTCTCATCTCTATTCTCTATATCATATAAAAATATATTCCGTAATAAACGTTAACAAATATTCAAATCTGCAGGTGTAAAGAGTTCGAAGGATGAACTTGCACGGGTGGTAGTTCAAAAACCATTCAATTTTATTTTCACAACTCTTCTCAATTCATAATCATTACAACTTTTTTAAATTCACATACAAAATAAAATAAGCAATTCTACTTATTCTAATTTCAGAATAAAAATAATATTAAAAAATATATTCTAATAATATTTTATTTATTTTTTAATTTCCATCTCAACTCAATGATTTGGGTCCCACAGATTTCTGCGGCCAAGCCCATTGAGTTTCCAGCCCTGGTTTAGGCTAGTAGTTTGCGCAAGAAGGAAATGTTGTTGGACCACGAAAGGGACAGCATTGACAGAGGAGGAGACACCCATTGATTTTACTGAACTACAATTTCATTAGTTTATGAATGAAAAGACTAAGGCAAGTCCAACCATCATCCACAAATGATTCGAGTAAATCCAGAGACACTCCTATACATAACTAGAAAGGCTAGATGATGATTACATGAAAAGAGACGTACACAATGTAATAACGATGCTATACATGATCTGGAAACCCAACAAAGGTTCCTTCTTGCAACGGTGTTAAAGATAGGGCCAGTGATTGTGAATGGAACACATCAGCCGTGAAAGAATGAGTACGTGCACAGATGTATTAAGTATACAAGCTATTGTATGTACATATTCATATTTTACTCAATAAGTTAACAATCTAAACAATTGCTACCTGCAAAATTTTGCCAAGGACTCCTGAAAATGAGGAATTCAAGTGGGAGATTCAGCGAGAAGAAGGGTATGCCACCAGCCGCAAGAAACATTTTTAGGAATACAGCCATCGATAATGACTTGAGAAGGAATGTTGCGGTCGATCACATCTCCCAAACCAAGCTGTTACATGCAAACATGGAGTCTAGATTAGTAAAACTTTAGACTGGTAATCAAATTATATGAAGCTAGATTCTGTCATTTCATATGATACAAAATACAAAAAGATGGTATTATATTAATGCAGTGCAGTGCCCTGCTAACGGTAGCTTGATGATTGATAAGTCCAAGCATTATACCTGGCCATATTTGTTCCATCCCCAGCAGAAAACTTTCCTATCGTCTTCAAGAAACAGAGAAAGCAAGTCAACAGATATATCAGTAAAAATGAACTTTTGAGCATCAATTCATATGAAATTAAAATTCTCACACGATCCAAGTCTAATAGACTACATATATGCAGTGCAACTTCATTCTATGACATGGTAAAAAAGGAATATACCAATGAAAGTACTACCTTGATCTTTCACCGTTTCAACATATAATTCAGTTTTATATTAGTCCAATTTGTTAGCAGCAATACAAGTTTAAATCAACCCCCCCAANACTTCATTCTATGACATGGTAAAAAAGGAATATACCAATGAAAGTACTACCTTGATCTTTCACCGTTTCAACATATAATTCAGTTTTATATTAGTCCAATTTGTTAGCAGCAATACAAGTTTAAATCAACCCCCCCAAATAAAAAAAAAAAATTGAAAAAACAAGTAAAAGAAAAACTTTTCCCAAGTAAAGATCTTCCAAAACAGTTGCCTAGTGAGTTGTATTTGTTCGGCATTCTGTCTATTCAATAATAAAATTTATAATTAGCTGAAATTTACTAAAATGAGACTATTGATTACCATAAACTTGTACACGACTTTGCCCATTCGAACTTGAGTTCAGATTCCCCAAAACAATTATGCTCAGTCTAGTGGCTGACAAAAATGAAGTGAATACAGTCTTGGACAAATAACTACATGACGTAGAAACAAATGTTTATCAGTGAACAACTCAAAAGCATGACATATAGGTTCGTGGAAGTTTCATTGGACTCCACACCTAGATTCAGTACTGATATGTGTCCAACGAGCACACCATAAGTTATTTCCCTTGGCCTTTTTTCCCCAGTTTGGAATGGTGGTGTACAAATGTGCAAAGCTGAAGTCAGGCAGTGTTCAAAATTGCACACATAGAATCTCATGGGTCTGAGGGTGGTTCTTGGTCACACTAGCA
>QEOT01007480.1:43819-64296 GCA_003123785.1 Pterocarya stenoptera
CCCCCCCCCCCCCCCCTTTCCCAAAAAAAAAAAAATACAGCTGGAACATCCAAAGTAATGAGCAATATGTGCAAATAATATTAATTCATGCATAGACATCAAATTAGTTATGATAACCCAGGCATAAAGCATAGTAGGCTTACTAATAAAAAAAAAAGCATAGTAGGCTTATACCAAATAAAACCAAGAAAAAATCTAAGTATTGGTTTACTATTTGGAATAAGAAGTGCTACATCTACGAAGGAACCTTTTTTATAAGTACATCTACAAAGGAACCTTACAAAAACAAGCTTACAAACTGATGTGACTCGATGTGAGGCATCATGATTCGTATCTACTTTACAATAAAATGAACTTCATAATTTGATATACCACATCAAGTCACATCAATTTGTAAGTCTAGACTTGGGTGGCATCCGCTTGGAGAGACCTTTTGAGGAGGTCGAGGTTTTTGAAGTGGTGAGGAAAATGGCTAAAGACAAGACTCCGGGTCCTGATGGATTTTCTATGGGTTTCTTTTAAGCATGCTAGGATGTATTAAAGGATGATCTCATGAAGGTGTTCCAGGAGTTTCATTTGGCTAGACAATTTAAGAAAAGCCTAAACGCCACTTTCCTAGCTTTGATACCGAAAACGGATGGGGCTTCGGAGATTAGGGAGTTTCAACCCATTAGTCTTGTAAATGGGGTATACAAGATCCTTTCCAAGGTACTTGCAAATCGCCTTAGTGAGGTAATGGGAAAGATAAACTCAAAGCCTCAAAATGCTTTTGTAACTGATAGACAGATTTTAGATGCTGTCTTTATTGCAAATGAATGTCTAGACAGTAAACTGGAAGCTGGCACTGTAGGGATTATATGCAAGTTAGAATGGAGAACACGTATGCCCATGTTAATTGGGATTTTCTATTCAACTTTCTTGGGAGGTGTGGTTTTGGGGAGAGATGGAAATCATGGATCTGTTGTTGTATATCTACAGTAAAATTCTTAGTTCTGATAAATGGAAGCCCAACGGGTTTTTTCCACAGCACATGAGTCTAAGACATGGCGATCCATTGTCCCCATTACTCTTTGTTATTGTAATGGAGGCTTTGAACAAAATGACCTCAGCCTTGGTCGTTAATGGGCATGTGACTGGTTACTCGATTGGATCCCCAAGTGGTGGACTTATTAATATTTTGCATTTATTGTTTGCAGATGATACTCTTATCTTCTGTGAGGCAGACCATAATCAGGTTCGAGTTTTGAAGGCCCTTCTACTTTGTTTTGAAGTAGTTTCTAGGTTGAAAGTGAACTTGGAAAAATCAGAGATGGTGCCTACTGGAGGTGTTCAGCGTATAAGACAATTGGCTAATATTTTGGGGTGTAAGATTGCATCACTCCCTATGACATATCTTGGTCTCCCGTTGGGGGCCACCTCGAGAGCGGCTTCTTTATGGGATATAGTTATTGAGAAAGTAGAACGTCGACTCGTAGGCTGGAAGATAATGTACCTGTCAAAAGGTGGTAGGATTACCCTGATAAAGAGAACGTTATCTAACCTACCGACATATTTTCCATCCTTGTTCCCTATTCCAGTAAGTGTGGTGCTTCATATTGAGAAACTAAAACGGAATTTCTTGTGGAGTGGAATAGGTGAGGAGCTTAAATTTCACTTAGTTAGGTGGGAGAAGGTATGATATCCTCTCTCTAATGGCGGTTTGGCCATTAGAAGTTTGAGAATTTTTAATCGGGCGTTACTTGGAAAATGGCTACGGAGACACCATAAAGAACCAAAAGCTTTATGGAAGTTGGTGATTGAGAGTAAATATGGTGGCTCATGGGGCAGTTGGTGTACCAATGAAGTGAGAGGGGCACATGGAGTGGGTTTATGGAAACATATAAGAAAAGGATGGGGGGTCTTCTCTCGCCACACAACATTTTGTCTAGGAGATGGGGCTAAGATCAAATTCTTTGACACTTGGTGTGGTAATTGCGCTCTAAAGGACCTATTTCCTGCTCTCTTCAGGGTTGCAAGTGCCAAGGATGTCTCAATGGCGGAAGTCATGGTGATAGTGGGGGAACAGATCCAGTGGAACATCAATTTTAGCCCGGCGGCTCATGATTGGGAAATGGACAGTTTGGCAGCTTTTTTCAGCCTCTTGTATTCACTCAAACCAAGTAACTAGCGTGCTGATTTATTGTGGTGGACATCTACAAGTAAAGGTATGTTCTCGATTCGCTTGTTTTATAAGTCCCTTTCACAAGAGCTTCCAACTCAGTTTCCCTGGAAAATGATTTGGAGACATAAGGCGCCTCTCATAACAGCATTTTTTGTGTGGACCGCTTCCTTGGGCAAGATCCTCACAACAAATAATTTGAGGAGACGGAGGGTGATCATCGCAGATTGGTGTTGTATGTGTAAGAATGAGGGTGAATTAGTGGACCATCTTTTATTACATTGTGAGGTAGCTCGAGGGATACGGAATGAGGTATTTAGTAGGCTAGACTTGAGTTGGGTTATGCCCGAGACAATAGTGGCGATGTTGGCTAGTTGGATAGACTTGAGAGGTAATCAACAGATCAAGGCTGTATGGAAGATGTTTCCTATTTGCATCATGTGGTGTGTGTGGTAGGAGAGCAATGAACGGACGTTCGAGGACAAAGAGAGATCAATGGAGAAACTTAAAGCTTTCTTCTTTAGAACTCTTTGTACTTGGGCCATTGCCGTTAATTTTAATGGCCAAGATTTCCTTGTATCTATTGCTTCTACGTAGTTAGGGCAATCTTTGTACTGAACATGGCTTTGCCTATTCTTTTATTCATATACTTTTACTTATAAAAAAAAAAAAAAAAAAGTATTTATTTGTAGACCAAGCATTTCTCATATGTAATTAATGATTTACATATCCAAAAAAATTAATTAATTGTTGTTACAATGGGAACTACTAACTTTTTAACGTCATATCATGTGTAAAACAACTAAAATCGAGGAATTCTGAGTATGCGTCGTCCATTTTTTCAATGCATCCTATTTTCATGACTCGGCTTTCCAATTTCAATCTCCCTGAAATCTCAATACAACTCTCTATTTTTGTTCAAGACTTCTGTTATAAAATAAATGTTCAAGGCTACCCGACTTTAGCAATTCCATCAACCGATGTCCATGCCTCTTCCTCTTCTTCAATATAGGATTTTTTTTCTATCATAAAATAAATGTTCAAGGCTACCCGACTTTAGCAATTCCATCAACCAATGTCCATGGATCTTCCTCTTCTTCAATATAGGATTTTTTTTCTATCTTTCCACATCTCTTTCCTTCTTGGATCTCCCATTCATTCTTTCATCAACTGAGCAAACTAACATTTTTTATTATCTCAAGACCAAAAGAAAGTTCCGAGAAGTGGCTAGTCCCTCCAATTAATAATATCCTGGATTCATTTTAATTCCAAATAGGAATAGTAGCGTAATTGCTTGAATGAGTGTTTCTTCTATCGTAGAACAGACTTCTTTGGAATACAACAAACAGACTCAATTTAAGCACATAAACTCATCACAATTGTGGCAGAAAATATAGAATCATACTTCTCCCCATCAAACGCATTCCCCACACCAAAATTCCAATTCCCATACCATAATCCACCTCAGAAGCAAAGGTTTATTACTCTCTCACACACTCAGACTTAAACTCACAAACATCCACCATTCTCCTGAACTATCATAAAGCCCTCTGATTGAAATCAATTTGTCCCAGAACTAGACCCTAATTGTTTTACAACGGCAGATCCCTTCCTCTAAAGGCCTGTTCCCAACTCGCAACACACCAAAATTAATAATGTAAATAATAACAACACCAAATCAACCATATCAAATTAATCAATTACCACATGCTGCCTCTGTATTTAAGCGTGTAAGGCCCGCTCTCCAGCGCGCGTAGGAAGTGGCTGTGCACCTTGTTGTTTCCGTTTCCGCTCTGGTCCAGCATCGACAGCTCGAACAACGCCCTGACGTCCACGCCGTCGCTCGCCAGCGCAATGAAAACCGACACGTACATAGAGTTATCCTCTGGATTTTTACCGTCGGGGTAGAAGTAAATCGCCCAATCGTACCCACCCACTGTGAACGTGTCGCTCATTATGTACTTCCCCACGCCCATCCCTTTGGCCAACGAGTAACCCTGTACGGTGAATCGGTGAGACCCGTTCACCGTCTCGCTTACAAATATGGAGCACGAGCTCGTGTCATCGCCGGGCTTGAAATTCGCCGCGGAAGCCATCACCGAGCAATTCGCAACATATATTGAGGCAATTTCAAAACTATTTGAATTGAAAGAATTATAGGTAGCAAAATCCAATGCTGGAAACGAACAATTGCACCACCTACGAGAATTAGGGTTTAGCCGGAGAAGAGCGAAAATACGATGTCAAGGAGAATGAGATGAGAAACTCGAGTGGCGATTATATGTTTAACGGGCCCGTTGTAGATGGTCTATAACTTTTAAGTAGAAGCTTGCTTTTCTTTTTTCTTTTCTATTTTTTTGGGACGGCTCTTATATTGATATTCATAATTCATTAGATACAAAAGTATTGTCTGTCTCTTCTACTTGACTGACTAGCATGCCACTCGTGCTGACTGCTGTGGGTGTTTGGGTTAACCATGATAGACTCGACCTCTGGTGGTGTCCTCGTTAGCACATCCCTCTTTGGGTCGATCAGGTCCAATCGAAGTCAACCAACTCACATGGAATACCGGGTGAATTTTAACCCAGCTGATCACTTAAGTCTACAAGTTATTTACACCTCGTTTTGTTAATGAGATAAAATAAAATATTTTATTAAAAATTAAATATAATATGATTATAATATTATTTTTATTTTAAAATTAAAAAAAATTAAATTATTTATTATATTTTATGCGAGAGTTTAAAAAAATTGTAATAATTATATGAAATGAAATGAGATAGTTTGATTTTATGTAACCAAACCAATTCTTATGATTCGATTAGATAGTGAGATGAGATAAGATTAATTAATATGATTTGTAAATATTAGTGAGATTATTAGTTCAAATAAAATGAGACGTGATTTCATCTCACCCCTTTATCCAAACAAGCCCTTGTTCTATATGCTCTTCTACAAGGTCTACTTTCTTCTTCCTTCAAACTTAGTCGGGCCAAACTTTTAAGTTGTTTATGTAGGTTCAGTGCATCTTTAAGATTATAGTAGAAAGTATAACTTATAGTTTAAGTAATAAGTTTTACTATTGAAAAGTTATTTACTGTTTAATAATTATAAATTTAAAATACTTTAAGACACGTTACATTTGCTCGAAAACAAATTAAAAAAAGTGTTTTATAAGATAGCAATGACGATCATTGGAATTTTTAAAGACTATGACTATATACTCAAAAGTTTGAATGTTATAATTATCTTAAAGTTGTATGAGTATTTTCTTCCATTAACAGTTTTTTTAAAATTGAAACTACATTCACCAAGATCCTTTAGATTAATTAGCAACACCTTAGTTTCTCATTAAGAGAACTAATGATCAAATCCCTTTCCCCATGTATAAAAAAAAGAAAAAAAAATTGAAACTACATTATGCATTATCCATAAAATTTGAGGAGAAATATCGAAATAATGATTTTTTGCAAACGTATTTTTTAACTTGTTTGAGATTAAAAAATATTTTAATATGTAACACTCAAACTACTTATTTTTTTTTATTAAATAACTTTTAAAACTATTTAAACACTTTTTTAATATTCCTAACTCAATCTCATACGAGTCCTTAGACTAGATCGTTGCGCTCCTGCTACCTCTTAACAAAGTAGAGTGAATATAACAATTGGGGGCTAGGGTGCAATCGGTCTTAGAGGAGTCACGGATCTAAAATTTCAATTGGTCATTTTTTTCAAATTGGACTGTTAGTTATCAGTTTGGTCCGTTCATTCCATTCTATTCGATACATGAACAATTTTTTTCTTCTTTTTTCTTTTTTTTGATAGAAAAATTAATACAAAAAATTAAGTAAATCATTAAAATTAGTGATCTCTATAACATTGTATAAATAATTAATGAATATTAAATAACTTCATTGTAGATATAGTCAATAGTGATCAATTGGATAAAAATTACATAATTAATTTATATAATTATTATATAAAAATAATATATTATATATAATATTTAAACATAAATATACACACATTCAGTCGGTCTCAATCCGGTCCAAACTGAACCATTTGGTCTGGTCAAAATTTTCAATCCGTACCAATATTCTTACAACCCAAACAGTGTCTAATTGATACACCGCCCCCCAGTTGTAATTCAAACTAATGTTTTTAGTGGGAGAATTGAATTGTTATACTCTCTCGAGTGCGCGCCTAGATCCAAAGGTTGATGAGACGAGGAGATAATTGAGCACTTAATAGGAAGTGTTGCGATTCAAGTATAATTTTGTTTTGTGGGGATTCGAGTATAATTATTCACGAATTAATCTTTGCATCATCCTACATACCACAAACCATAATTTATTTTATTTTATTTTATTTGTTTCTCTTATTAAATGTGTATTATATGGATGAAGAATAAAAAAATATAAATGTTTCAATAAGAGTAAAATAAAAAAAAATTGAAAAAAAATAAAAAAACATATTATTGTATGGTGTGTAAGATGATGCATAGCAATGCTCATTATTCACGGGCCATTTCGTGAGGATTTGAAGAATATCATTATTTTAAAGTGAAAATAATTGCTTATATGATATTTATTTGATCGAATTGAATTCTTATATATACATATCGTGTTGGCTCTTCAAATATTGATGTTGTCTATAGCAAATTTTTAAACATAAATATTTATTTTTATTTATCTTCTTAAATTGCAACGTCTAACTTGAATAATAAATAAAGAATTTTACTATACAACCTCCACTACACTTTACACTTCATATTTTTTTAAATTTTTAAATATTTTAATTTTAATTTTAGTTTATTTTTTTAAAATTTTTTAAAATTATTTATTTATTTATTATTCATATAATAAATATTTGATAAAAAAATTAAAAAGTTAAAAAAAATGTGATGTGCAAAGAGTATATAAATAATAAGTTGTTGAGATTTTTTGCAACTCTGCCTTGTTTGTTTTCAGAGATGAGATGAGATAAGATGAAATTAAAATTAGAAAATTAAATAAAATATTATTAGAATATATTTTTTTAATATTATATTTATTTTAAAATTTGATAAAATTAAATTTTTTATTTTATTTTATATAAAAATATAAAAAAATTATAATGATAGAATATGAGATTTTTAAAATTTTTAAAATTTAAAATTTTAATGTTAAAAACTAACAAGTACTAAATAATATGACCTCACCAACGAACTGAGGTCATCCCCCAAGACTTGACAATTTAACCTGAGAATTGCCTTCACAGAAAGAGAGGCGCCAAAGTCGGCCATAGAAACTTCCCGCTAATATCTCCATTACCGTAAAAAACCATTAGCTTCATCACCGGCCAACATATAGCTGGCAATCTCTCCGGCAAACAAAATCCCGGTCATATATTTCTTTCGCCAGCTTTGCCCCTCGTCATTTAAATCCGTATCAAACTTAACGCAAAGACCCCTCGCTGTCACTGTCACTCTTTACCCCTAAAGCTCACGTTCTTCAATTGAGATTGAAAGAGATCCGATCTCTACGGGCTTTTCTCCTTACCTATCCCAATTGATATTTGGAAAATTTGAGAATGAAGCCATTCGGAAATGGGCAAGTGTTCAAAACTCCGCTAATTCTCAAGACCTCAGCCTTCTTTGTACTCTTGCTCACTTCCCTTTACTTGGGCAAGCACTGGTCCGATGGGTACCAGCAGCTCATCTTCTTCACCACCACGCGCCAAATCCCTCCCGTCTCGATCTCCCCAACCTGGACAAGCTGTTTAATGTCTCCGCCCTCATCGACGAGAACAGAACCCAAACTGTCTCCGACAAAACCCCAAGCCTAGCCTCAGCCCCATTGCCCGTCCCACCTCCGCCTCCACCACTGCAGCGGTTTGGGATCATGAATGAGAACGGAACGACGTCGGATGAGTTCGAGGTCGGGGAGCTCGACGAGGGTTTGGTGGAGGATTGGAGGAATGAGACGGAGGGGGTTGATGGTGATGGAGATTGGTTTGGGGTCAGTTTCAGCTGTGTACGAGGAGTATGAGCGAATATATTCCGTGCTTGGATAACGAAGAGGCTATTAGAAAGCTGAAATCGGCGGAGAGAGGGGAGCGGACCGAGAGGCATTCTCCAGAAAAAAGTCGGGGATTGAATTGCTTGGTTCCGGCACCGAGTAAGTACCGGACCCCGATTTCGTGGCCGAAAATCCGGGACGAGGTCTCCGTTTCTTTCCGGTTATGCCCTTTTTATTGATTGTGCTGGGTTCAGTTGTAACTCTATAATGAAAATTCTGTGGAGGATCTGCTAGAATGTGGTATTAGTCTGGTTTATAATGCTAATCCTGCTTACTAAGCAAATACTGGAAATTTATTGTAACTGGCGTTTTTGAAATATTTCATTGTTGACTAGCTGATTCCTTAGCAACTTAGCATGTTTATATTGGAGGTCGTTAACAGAGGTGCTGGTTCCTTGTAGGTGTGGTTCTACAATGTTCCTCATACTCCTTTAGTCGAGGATAAAGGAGGTCACAACTGGATTACCAAAGAAAAAGACAAGTTTAAGTTTCCTGGAGGCGGTACACAATTTATGCACGGAGCAAACGAATACCTGGATCATATATCTATTGTTGTTATACGTTAAAAGTTTACTAGGGCATTAACTTGGTTAGTGTATCTTCTTGTTATGATCTTCAATCTTCTCTTTTTATTCTCTCTATGTAGATGATCTCTCAAATAGCTTTCAGTCATCACACCCGTGTTGTTTTAGATGTTAGTTGTGTCAGCTAGTTTCGGTGCCTATCTGCTATCACGGAATGTTATTACAATGTCCATTGCTCCCAAAGACGTTCATGAAAACCAAATTCAATTTGCTCTGGAGCGTGGTGTGCCAGCAGTGGTGGCAGCATTTGCAACTCGCCGCTTATTGTATCCCAGTCAAGCCTTTGACTTGATACATTGTTCATGATGTAGAATCAACTGGACTCGTGAAGGTATGCACTTTTGTGTCTGATTATTTGGTTTTATATTTTGTAGGTAAGAAAAAGGAAACTTGATCAAGCATTTGAGAGCTTATAAATATTTTCTTTACCATTTTTCCATTCTTTGTTACTCTATTTCTCACTTGCCATAAAAAGAATCAGCTGATTCCAAGTCTTTGAGTTTGTAGAACTGCTGGCGGCCAACTTATGATGCAATTTTGTGCCAGGGAGCCTCATTGTATAAAATATGCAACTGGGTCCTGGTTTTTCCAATCTTGATGTTGTGTCCCTTTTAACTCACAGAGTATCTTCAATTTTGGTTTATTATTTTAAACTTAATCCTTTTATTACTTTGTGATGAAGATGGGATATTATTGCTTGAGGTCAACAGGATGCTCCTCGCGGGAGGATACTTTGTTTGGGCAGCACAGTGTATTTATAAGCATGAAGAAATCCTGGAAGACCAATGGAAAGGTATTCTACCAACAATTTTTTTTTTTTCTAATCTTGTTGACAGTGTTTGTGTCCAGTGAGAGACTTGGGATTTAAGAACACGAGTGCATAAGAAGGGTGCTAAAGCGTGTCACGTTTTAATCTCTTATTTGCTGCCATCAATAATTTTCACAGCCTGCTGGTCTTTCTTGAGTAGTTCTCATATTTGAAGTTTATCGAGTTGGTGTCTGTCTGTGTTAATCATTCATGCTGTGCATTTATCTGTCTCTCTTCATTTTCAGAGATGCTTAACCTCACAACTCGTCTCTGCTGGGCATTTGTTAAAAATGATGGATATATTGCAATTTGGCAGAAGCCATTTAACAATAGCTGTTATTTTAACCGTGAGGCAGGCATTAAGCCTCCACTTTGTGATCAAGTTGATGATCCGGACAAAGTTTGGTATGTTTGCAATCCTGCCTGTCTAATTTTCTACCTGTGGTTTGATAATCTGGTAAACTCTAATATGCTTTTATTTGATATTTGAGGGCTTATTTGATGTTGTAGAGCTTTCTCTTGTACAAAAAAGTGGACAAATTTTCCATGTCATGTTAAACTAATTTCTATTGTGGTTAATCTGTACAGGCTTTGAATTAAGAATAAGCGATCAGTCACTTCTCTCACTATATCTACATCCTTCTTTGATTCTCCTTCTTGCAGACCAAGAATTTTTATGGCCTTTTTTGGTTCTCCATTATTCTAAGGATTTTTCCACTTCGGTGATGCTAGAATTTTCAATTGTGTTTCAGTACCTAGAATTTTCAATTTTCAATTGGATTTTCTATCGTGGCAAAAATCTGAGAACACATGCTTGAAAGAAGTTGATGATATTCTATTTGCATTTTTCTCCAGACAGTTCGCTACCTTGTTGACTTCCTTTTTCTAGATTCCTTTCAAAATTCTTTTTTCCAGACAGTTCAGATTTATGTGCTGATGACTTATGATTTGTGAAACCTTTTCAGGCATTCTCAGTGAGGTTGCTTGTTGCTTCTTTTTGCAATGTCTTACGAGGTCCTTTGGTTTGGAGTAATTTTATTCTTTGAATAATCATGTTAGGTATGCTGATCTGAAGGCATGCATTACCCGGCTTCCAGAGAATGGGTATGGATCAAATGAAATGACATGGCCTGCATGTTTGCAAACACCGTCCAGTAGGCTTCAGTGTATACAAATTGATGCCTACATACCAAGAAAGGAGCTCTTCAAGGCGGAATCAAAATACTGGAATGAGATAATAGCAAGCTATCACCGGGTTTTACTCTGGACAAATATTAGGTTAAGAAATGTAATGGACACGAGAGCTGGCTTTGGAGGGTATCATAATCATCTCATGCTCTACTCTTCCATTGTAATACTGGTTTTACATTTCTCACAATGAGCTATAAACTGGCTTTGGCAGATTTGCAGCGGCACTAATGGAACAAAATCTTGATTCTTGGGTTATGAATGTTGTTCCTGTTAGCGGGCCCAACACATTGCCTGTTATATATGACCGAGGACTTCTTTGAGTTATGCATGATTGGTAACTTCCAAAAAATGTTTCTTATCATATTTATTGCAAATATGTACGCATATGGCTACTGTAGCTGATCAGATTAAGTAATCATATTGGTCACACCTCAAAATGTACGTTTTGGAGGTTATTAATCGATCAGGTTCTTCTTGGGATGGTATAATCGATGGTTCAGATTACTGGATATCTGACGTAAAAATATCACCTCAATAATATTTCTTCCATTATCCAATATTTTGTTGTATCAGTAAGTAAATTTTTAATGTTTCGGACCAGTTATAATCATATTGAAATTAATTACAGTTCTTGCTGATCCTTGAACTGAGTTTTTCTTGCTGATTTCTTGCATGTAGCTGGCCTGTTCTCTGTTGAGAGTAAAAGGTACACCCAACTCTATTTTTTCGAGGCAGATGATTTCTGTACTTCAGTCGGGCTTTTCGTATGTCCTTTCTTTTGTTCCAACTGACCGACAGCCATAGTGGCACATAGGGTTCACAAATGGTCGTGCCTTGCTAAGAATTTCAGACGTTTTTGCTTATAATCGACAACTCAATTTAATAAGATCTACTCTGGAAGATTTATATCATTGCTTTAGAAAATTATTTGAAGTAAAAGCTTTACTTGGTAAATTATGCTCTATAGAATTAAGAGTAATGATATTCTTACGCCTTGTTCTACTACTGTTTTATTATCCAGCTGTTATTTTTTTCTTTTGCTAATTGTATCGGGATTAGAAATCCCAAAATATGAAATTCTTGCATAATTTAAAAGAAAGTAAATTCAATTAACCAATGTAATCATATAAATAAATTTAAAATAAATTCAATTTTATAAAAATTGACTTAAAAGAGTAAAAGGTCAAATTTTATAAAATTGAATTTATTTTTAATTAAATTATACGATTACGTTAGTTGATTGAATTTATTTTCTTTTAGATTATACAAAAAGGTCATGTTATGAGATTTTTAATCTAGATTCAAAGAGCAAAAAGAAAAAAAAAATTAAATAGTAAATGAGGTGTAAGAGTATCATTATCCTAGAATTAATTATGTGGGATAGTGTGGGTCAATAAACCTTTATTAGTCTTTGGGTGTTATGATGGATTTTGTTCTTGATGTGGGCTGGGATCTCTTGGGGTAAGTTGTTGGTTTTTCATAATATCTTAATTTTGTGTCAGATGCAACATTTCTTCAATCATGCTTGAGATGGATAGGATACTGAGACGCGGCAGAAGTGTATATATCCGCGACACTCTTGCCATCATGGATGAAATTTCAGGAGATTGCAAAGGCCATGGGCTGGCATGTCACTTTGCGAGATATATCCGAGGGTCCTTATGCGAGTTATAGGGTCATGACCGCTGATAAAAGCCTGTTGCGTGGTTGAAGTTGTGGAAATCACGATTCACGAATCATTGTTGTTTTCCTCCTGCAGATCGCCCTAAGGAAGATAGGCAAGCCAGGCCATACTTTCTCTAACACGAGGGTCTTCAAAGCATTGAAAATAGAGATGATCACCGAGTGAATGACAAACATTGATGGATAGAGAGTTGATTTTCTGTGCAATGATTTAATTATTGACATCTGGTAGACGCATTGTGTTATGTGAGACTAACCTTGCGGTGGCCGCAGATGCTGGGAACAACATCTAGGTGGTAATTCATACAGTTCATGCTAAATGTTGGCTCGTGTAAGACACCATGTCGTGATACATCCAAGTTTTTTAAGCTAGATCATTTGTTATATTCTTTACCCAGATTTCCGAGATACATATAACCCTTATTCTTTCATTTGTATATGTTAATTGTATTGATCATTGTGTACAACTGTTACAGTATTCTCTAGTCCTAATATTTGGTTCAATTCATTTTTTTTTTATTATAATTCTATTCACAAACTATTCAATACTATTTATTACTTTTTCATTACTATTTACAAATTATCGAAGATCACCTCAGCATCCAAACGTAACCGTAATCTTCCTAATAGGAATACAACACTAAACCTGATTTGAATCTTAGCTCTAACGCTGCCAAAGCTGATACACTTTCATATTTTCTGCAAACCTCTATTGGTTTGACCATTATTTGATACTCAAGGCATGATTTTGCAAGCTTGAACCTTGATGCTTCAGTAGAATCAGAACCCTTTCGACTCCCAGATAACCTTGGCACTCCAAACAAACGGAGCCTTAACTTGAGTAAAGTTTTCTTGTTTTTTTTTTTTTTNTCCTCCGCACAAATTAATCTTACGAATTTTAGAAAGTAGAGTAAATCTCTCTTCAAACAATTTTGTGAAGAAATTAAAATGGTGACATCCCCATCTTCATTATACACCGTTGCCTGCATTATCAGCTTAGGATGCAGCTTCGGGTTTTGAGTATATTATCCAGCAATTGTATCCTGGCCGACATCAAAACAGCTTGGCGCTAATTACATCTTTCAAGATGAACAACGATTATGCAGCGAAAATCCGTTTGATTAATCAGAAACTGAGGACACCTATCCATGAGATTTAGGCCTCCATACTTGCTGGCCTTGAGTGCGATTTTGCAGGATGGATCTTTGCTGGGTTGTATTGTTGGACCGGCTTTCTACCCTCGAGTTCTGAAATTGATGCTGAGCTTGTGAAGTGGAAATACTCCTGCGCACCTGTGGACGAGGTGGGTGGGACTGATAGCGCCTGCCGTAAGTTGGGTTCTGAACAGGTGCTTTTGGAATACATTGTGATACTTCAGGTCGGGCTAGGGTAGCAATAAGAGAACCCTCATTCTGATTGGCTGAAAAAAGCCTCCCGTGGGTCATCCGGAATGCTTCAGATATCCGTGTCAATTTACTCATGCTTATGGCCCTCGCAGAATTTGCTGGCTGCTCAAAAGGATCCTCAATCTAACCAGCCATCAGGAGTGCCAACAACAAAATCAGTAGCAATGGCAGCAGCAGTGTGTGTGTAGAGAGAGAGAGAGAGAGAGAGAGAGAGAGAGAGAGAGAGAGTTACAAGTAGCGCATAAGTTTTGGGCAACCATCTCATATTGCTCTCTATGTGCTCCCACTGTCCCGTATAGGGACAAATTCCTAGCTCTGAGGCCTTCAAACTTATGTCAGAAAACTGCGAAACATATAAAGGACCTTGAATAATACAAATAGAGTGTAATTACAGTGCATGCGTGGGCACAATATGATATGGGAAAAGATGATATGCAAGCATAGCCAACCTATAATGGGAAAGGACATTTAACCTCATCAGCACCTAATCACAGCCACGTCATTTGATTGAAAAAATCTTTACCATGAAGCTATAATCCATGGGCGCATGGTTGAATAAAAAAATTAAATATATCTTAAAATTTAATTAACATTTCACACAAATCTCTATTTCAATTATTTTCCCTAATCTATAAAAGTAGAAAATCATTGTCAAAGAAATGATTACCTTTCCAAGGAAAGAAATGAAAAGCTCAGACAAAGAACTTCGATTAACTGGTCTGAATTTGTCTTGTCTGAACCTTGTTATGTTAGCAGCACATGTCTCTGCAATATGCCTCTCAGCAGTAATTCTCTCACCTGTATAAAGCATGTTGAAAGACAGGTCTCATGACTCCATTTGCCTTCAGAAGTAGACGATGGTATTTGAATTCAACAGATCATTCTGAGGTACTTCTGAATACTTTCAGTAATGGCAAAAATAAGGAGAAGAAAAAGCTTCACCCAGTCTATGCAAGCAATTGTGCCCAAAATTTGAGCCAAAACAAGAATGCAGTGTACGCGAGCATGGCCAAACAAATTGCTGATTGAGATATATGGTAGGCACAACTAAATTTGTGAATACACTTTTTTAGTATATCACATATATTTGTTCTCATTTATTCTACCTAATTCCCTTATTGGATGGTGCCATTTGGTACTGCCGATAACTATCACATGGATCATATTGATTTTCTGTACTTATGACTGAGGACCAAAAGTACCTTGAAGGTCATCAGCAATATTTCCCGGGTATATATCCTTAAGAGGTGGTAAAATTGCAGGGACACATGTCTGGAAAAAATAGTGAAAAGAAAAATAAATCTCATCACTCATCAGAACTGAATCAGTAAATTTCCACAGGCATGGAAGCAAAGACAGGAAACCAGACCAACTCAAGAAGATATAAATATATCAAAATATGTAATGTAAGCCAGAAGAAGATTATATCCTGGTGTCCTACAACAGGATAAGATACTTAAATGAAATAAATAGAACAAGACTGATGCAACAGTATAAACATTCAACAAACCAGATCCAAAACAACCATATCAGTGAACTTCATGGATCAGAAAAGAAACCTCCTCCTAATTTAATCATTTTTATAAATTGTACCAGAAATAATGTCCAAAGATTACCACTTATCAAAAAACAAAAAAATAATGTCCAAAGATTACCTGAAAATGGAAGATTACAAGCAGACTGAGAGAGTATGAATTGAAAGTCCCCACTTTTGGATTATTTAGGTCATGTGCTTTCGCCCATTCCTTGACCTACACAAGCTAGAAAGAACACATCAAATACTATCACTAATTCTCACATCATCAAGTATCGTTTTGCCACAAGAATGTACCAGTAGAACCATATCATGAAAGCGCCCATCTACCGCACTGATCCAAAACAAAAGTTTGGACTTCATTTGGCCCTGTATGTTATCAATTGACATGTCACAAGAGATGCTCTGGCGGCTGCTCTCAAATTTTAGAATTGGAACCCTTGCATTAGGGATCAATTGCAACCTGCGCCATCCACCTGCAGATCAACCATCATCAAGAGAAGATACGGCTTGTGATGAAGAATAATCAAACCAATTAAGAAGAGCAATGTCAAACCCTTTAATGAATAAGAGCTTCCATGATATCATGGACTTCTATTCCTTATTGCTTTCCCATATAACAAAGCATTACAGAATTTAAAATTCAAGAAAATCACTGGAGGTTTGAATAATCAATATTTTTTTTTTTTGATAAGTTAAAATTTATTAAAACATAGTAATAGGCGAAACCCAAGTACACAGGGAGTATACAAAGAAACACCTAGTTACATTCTACTAGTTAGATAAGCGAAGACATGAAGTTGTTTACAGCCCCTCCCTTGAGTACAATAGCAGAAAACCAGCTAATCATAGTGCTTGTAAAAAACTTCCAAAATACGTCTATATCGCTTTCTCTATCATTGAAACACCTCTCGTTTCTCTCTAACCAAATACACCATATAATACACAGAGGTAGCATTTTCCAAGCGGTTGCCACTTGGTGACACGTATGCATTTGAAAGTTGGACCAGCTTGCTAGAAATTCAACCACTGTTCTTGGCATAACCCAGCTCAGCCCAACCCTTCCAAACACTCCATCCCACAGCACTTTAGCCATTTCACAATGAAGAAGTAGGTGGTTCACTGATTCTGCTTCTTTCTTGCACATAAAGCACCAATCCAAGACAATCATTCCACGCTTCCTCAAGTTGTCTATAGTCTGAATATTTCCTAATGCTGCTGTCCATACGAAAAAAGCCACCCTAGTCGGAACATGAGCCTTCCAAATCCTCTTCCAAGGAAAGCCAATATGGGGCTGGTTTAATATCACCTTATAATATGACCGAGCTGTAAAATTTTTAGAAGCTGTTTGTCTCCAACATAGTTGGTCCCTGCCCTGTCTTCTTATCTCCACTGAATACAACAATTTGAAAAAATCAGTAACCTCCTCTACTTCCCAATCCTGGGCAGATCTAGAGAAGCTAACGTCCCAAAGTACCCCTCCATTGGAAGATCCCATCAACTCCGAAACTGAGGCTAACTTGTTAGTCGCCAATCTGAAAGCAACCGGAAAGGCTCTAGCCAATTCAGTATCCCCACACCAAATATCCGACCAGAACCTGATTTTAGAACCATCCCCAACCGAAAATTTAACTTGTTTCAAGAAACAGCCCCAACCTTTCCTAATAAACTTCCATAGACTCACTCCATACGAGCCCCTACACTCCTTAGTGCACCAGCCTCCCCAATCACTACCATACTTGCGATCAATCACCACTCTCCACAATGCTTCCTCTTCCCCATGATATCTCCATAACCACTTCTCCAACAATGCCTTGTTAAAACTACGTAAGCTATGAATACCCAAGCCCCCATCAACCATCGGACAGCACACTTTTTTCCAACTCACTAGGGGAGTTTTAGTCTCCTCTCCCATACCTCCCCATAAAAAGTTTCTATACAATTTTTCAATACGGTTGGCCACTCCGACTGGTAACGGGAATAAAGAAAGGAAGTAAGTAGGGATATTAGAGAGAATACTCTTTATAAGAGTAATCCTACCCCCTTTGATAAATAAGTCCTTTTCCATGCTGCCAACTTCCTCTCTATCTTCTCTACCACCCCATCCCAAATATGTTTGGCCTTAAAAGATGCCCCTAAAGGTAGTCCCAAATATTTTATGGGTAGAAGAGTAACTTTGCACCCCATAAGTGCTGCCAAATGATGAAGGTTGTGTACATCTCCTACCGGTACCAACTCCAATTTACTCAAGTTCACTTTTAATCCAGAAATAGCTTGGAAACACAGCAGAACAGCTCTCAAAGTTTGAATTTGTTCCCCCACAGCTTCACAAAAAACAAGGGTATCGTCAGCGAAAAGCAAATGGGATATTGTGGTAAAGCCATTAGAACTAGATCCCACTGAAAAACCCGAAATAAAACCTGCTCCTACCACTGCCTCCACTATACGACTCAATGCCTCCATCACAATATCGAATAGGAAGGGAGATAAAGGATCCCCTTGCCTCAAGCCTCTTGAACTTGAAAAATAGCCACAAGGCTGACCGTTAACAAGCACCGAAAAGCGGATAGTTGAAATGCAATGGCTTATCCAGCCACACCACTTGTCTCCAAAACCACATGTTCTAAGCATGTACAAAAGAAAATTCCAGTTTACATGATCGTAAGCTTTTTCCATATCCAACTTACAAAGAACCCCCGGTAATCCTTCCCGAATGTGACTATCAACACATTCATTTGCAACCAGCACTGAGTCTATGATTTGTCGTCCTCTAACAAAGGCATTTTGAGATTTAGAAATGATCTTCTCCATCAATGTGCTCATTCTATTTGCTAACACCTTTGAAATGATCTTATAAACGCTGCTCATTAAACTGAATAATCAATATAAATGGAACTTATAAATGGAACCCTACATTCTGAATTAGCAGAGATTATAGAATGGCCATTCTCACGTCATCCAGAGATTTTTTTGTATCCATTTTTCCATCACAGAAATTTTTAACAAAGAAGAAAATTCATTTCAGCCCCTACACCCTAGCACTTATCCTATATATGCAGTTGGTTTATTTTTACAGATGCAAGGTTCAATAAAATGAAATGATGCATTTTCATTGCCATGGATAAAAGTCATTTGTAGAATCTTACACATTTTTTTACAACCACCTGGAAAAAAGGCCATGATTGTCTTCTTTACAGCATGATAGCAAACTAAAAGAAATTATACTTTCACAACTGACCAGCATGCATTGTAAAACTTACTAAAATTTCAAGAGCAACAAAAAATAGCAACAGGTGAAGACGGTACAATGACTGGCATTCCCCACTTTGCAGTTCAAGTTAATTACAGCTCATATCCAATGCTTCATATATTCTTTTCTATGATAAATTCCAGTATTTATATAAACTTTCTGACCATTATCATAAAATAACTCGAGAGTGACAAGTGTTTCATGGCATGTACTAAAGAGAAGCAATTACAATGGTGCAACAATTAAATAGGATTTGGGGGATGTACTTGGGCTATGCCTTCTCTTCTTATAAATAAAACATCTTGGTTACCTATAAAAAAATTATGATTTGGGGGAGGAGAGAGAGAGAGAGATAGTAAACAGAAATGAAATATGGATCTTCTGAAAGGTTTTATGCTCAAGTAAATTACCTTTCTGTCTCAAAGCTATTTGTACATCTACGAGTAAATTTTGTTTGCGCTTTTTTCCAGCAGATGAAATATAAGAACCATTGTATAAGTCAATAGAAATATCCAAGTCACTCCATCTTGTGAACAGATTGGACACAAATGAGCCAAACGGTTCCACTGTTGCACCTGTTTGAGTCAAATAATGAATTTGTATTGTTAATCATAAATGTTTTTACCAATTGGCAATAATTATCCCTCATGGAATAAGATGAAATACAGTGATGATTATGGACTAAACAAATGAAGTGTGGGGAAATCCCCTTATGTTTATTTTTTAGAACGACCTCGATGTTTTACTTCGAACGGCTCTTGAAGACTTTGAATTCAACCATACAGCACTTTTTGAGATTTGGTGTCAAGACTGACATGAGTAGCCTTTTTGTTCCAGAGGATAAACATGAATGAAAATTCATTTAATTGATGTATCTATATTATAGGTGACTTGTTTAAAAAGCAGTGAAGATATAAAGGTTTACTAGTGATAGAAACCTATGTAGATTTTCAGTCTTTTTGAAGAAATATTTCTTTTAACGGGGGACTAAACCACAATAACCCCAATCCTGGCCACCCATATCAAGTTGGAGAATATGGATCTCCTTCATGCCAGGCGGCAGGGGTCATCTATCTGTAGAAATACTGAATGGCTGAGGCTCCAATTAGCATGTCGGTCAGCTTAAGATGTTTCAATGTTTATGCACATGAAAATGAAGCTTCCAAACCAAGATCAACATTTATAAGAACTGTAATTCCTTTAAGAAAAATAATGTCATCGTACAGAACCTCAAGATGACTCGACACAAGTAACATTTGATAAGAAATACTTTCATTCATTATAGAGTAGAAATGTAGGGTCCCGTCACATGGCATTCCACATATGCAATCCAGTGTAAAAAGTTCTCAGAACCAGAAGAAGTTGTTCAACTTTCCAAATAAGGAAAAAAAGTCATCGTAATAATGTTTGCACAAAAATAATCACTCTAAGAAAAGAAAAGAAAGAGATAACATTCGATTGACCACTTCAACTTCACAACTTCCTTGCCAGCTCCCTCTTCATCTTCTAACACCCAACTAAGGATCCAACAAATACGAGTCAAGAGGTATGTGTCCATGTCAATGTTATTGGACTCAGAACTACAATTACTAGGACAGCATTTGGAATATGAATGGTCCATATAAAGTGGGTGGCATATAAAGGTAGACACAGGTGCTAAACCCTACATTCACCCCTTACTAAGTAAACTTAGGCTAGCGCTTTCCCTGGCCAGGTTATAACAAATGGTATCAAAGCCAGGTTGTAAGTCAACCAGTAGCACACCTTAAATGCTTTTTTTTATAAGTAAAAAAAAAAAAAAA